>VXBB01010184.1:515916-543222 GCA_013399915.1 Illadopsis cleaveri | reverse complement strand
ATCACAAGTGTCACACCATGTGCCTGAGGGCATTGTTTAAATGCTTCTTGAACTCTATCAGCTTTGGGGCTGTGACCACTCCTGTGGCTAGCCTGTTCCAGTGCCCAACCACCCTATGGGTGAAGAACCTTTTCCTGGTATCCAACCTAAACCTCTCCTGTCACAGCTACAGGCCTTTCCCTCAGGTCCTGTCAGGAGGGAGTTGTAACTGCAATGAGGTCTCCCCTCAGTCTCCTCCAGGCTGAATAGACTAAGTGACCTCAGCTGGTCCTCATACAGCTTCCCCTGAAGACCCTTCACCATCTTCATTGCCCTCCTTAGGATGCTCTCTAACAGCTTAATGTCTTTTTTATATTGTGGCACTGAAAACTGTACACAGGACTCAAGGTGAGGCAGCACCAGCACAAAGCAGAGCAGAAAGTTATTCCCTCCTTGTACCAGAAGAGTTGTCCCAGCATGTTGAAGAAAGACAGCAGCATGCAAATGATCTGGAATGAATGAACTGAAGGAGCAGCCTGGAGAGAGGAGTCACTACCATGATGGTGCCCTTCTGTGTGGGAGAGAAATGGTGGCTGGAGGAGCAGCTCCTGCGAAAGGGATCAGCATCATGGTGTGCCCAAAGGCCATGAAAGTGAGGAAAACACAGCTGATGAATTGTTTACTGGGAATAAAAAGAATTAAGCTTAGCTTCCCAGAAAGGGAACTCAAAAGGAAGTGTTAGAACAGGCTGTCCAAAGATAGGAGGGCAATGCCCTGTGTCAGGAGAGAGAAAGCGCCTGCCCATCCTACTCTGAGATGGGGGTACTTGGCTTAGAAAAACCCAAGTCCTTATTTTACCACTGTCTCTATCCCTGGGGTGGTTTTACCCCTTTGCAGTTTAACCTTGTTACCTCCCTTCTATCCACTGGGGGCACAAGAAAGACATGGACATGCTGGAGACACTGGCACAGGTTGCCCAGTGAAGTTGTGGATGCCCCATCCCTGGCAGTGTTCAAGGCCAGGTTGGCCAGGGCTCTGAGCAACCTGGTCTAATGGAAGGTGTCTCTCTCCACTGCAAGGGGCTTGAACTAGATGATCTTCAAGGTCCTTTCCAATCCAAACCACTCTATGATTCTATGGCATGGAAAGCATTTTAATATCTTTCTCTCTTCTTTACTTTATCCTTTTACTGAGATGTAGCCCTTTGATTTGCCTCCTCTCATACTAAATAACTTCAGTTTGTTCAATTCTGTCTCTTAGGTCTGTTTTCTAGACTTCTGGTTATGTCCATTGCTCTCTGAATTCCCCCCAGTACAGGTTTACATCTTCTTTGAATTCTGGTTGCTCAACGGTATAAGCTTCATCTGAGACTGTACCAGCAGCAAGCAGAGGTTTTTTTTCTGGTACAATATGCAAGAGATTGCTCATCTGGCTCACAAAAAATGATCTCAGTGTTACATCTCAGATATGATAGTCTTCCTTTCTAATTATAGGCAAGCATCTAGGTAACCAAGGAGGACAATATTTTTATATGTATATGAAGCAATAACAGCTTACACTGAACTATTAGGATGATTAGGATTAGTTGCATTTAAAATTAATTACATTTTTAAATTGCTCTTGTTTTTACATTGGAACTGTGTCTGCAGAAATCAGATGGGAGGGTGGATAGATCTTATATTGTTAGTCAACTTCCACTGAAAATTCAGTTTTCTTTAAGACAACCTTTCATAGACACACTAGAAGTTCCTCAAATGCTAATAAAAATGGCAGTGGATGCATCTCAACAGTTGTAAGACCAGCCCCATTTTCTCAGACTGTGTCACCCCCAAATATTGTAGGTCTGAGACCCTTTGGTTTTGTTCACCTGGAAAAAGAGTGGATCTACACAGACAAATGTCATTGCTTTACAGTCTGCTTTAGATCCCGCTCATAGAGCAGTTTGGGTTGAAAGGGACCTTAAAGACCATCTAGTTCAAAACTGGTTCCTGCCCTGGGCAGGGACAATTTCCACTAGATTAGGTTGCTCAGGGTTCCATCCAACATGGCCTTTAACACTTCAAGGCATAAGGCTTCCACAATTTCTCTGGACAATTTGTTCCAAAGTTTCATTACCCTCATTTAGAAACATTTCTTTCTGATGTCCAATCTAAACCTACCCTCTTTAAAACCATTGCACTTTGTCCTTTCACTACAGGCCCAGAATAAAAAGTGCCTCTCTTTCTTTCTTGTAAGCCCCTTCAATGCACAAAAAGGTCTTCCTGGGGCTTCTGCTTCTCCAGGCTGAACATGCCCATATCTCTCAGCCTGTCTTCATACAAGAGGTGCTCCAGCCCTCCAACCATTTTTCTTTCTTTCCTCTGGACCCTATCCAACAGGTCTGTGTTTGCCTTGTGCTGGGAACCCCAGGGCTGGATGCAGTCCTCCAGGAGGGGTCTCAAATATTCCCCCAGAATAAACACTGAATTAACAATAAAGTTGTCCCTCTGCCATTGCTCCCAGGTCAGTCTCTGTACTCGGATCACATGCACCAGCACTTTTCAAAAAGAAAGGAGCAGTGGGATGGATGCCTCTAACAGGGGTGACATTTGCAGCAAAGCAGTGTCACAGGGGTTCAGACGAGCCTGTGCTCCACCGGATGGAAGGAGAGGAGCTCCACTTGCAAAGAACCCAGCAGCAGGTGACAGGAACATGGCTGACCACCTCAGGACTCCTTAGAGAGGGAATCCACGAGGAGGCATCACTCTTATTCCAAGTGTAAATGACAATAGCAAAAGCCTGACTATTGGGCTGGCTCAGCTGGCAACCCAGAGGGGAAGGCAGCCCGGGAGAGATCTCTCCTGGCTGCCTCCATGCAGCCTTTCCATACCTGTTTCCATGGAAACTGAATTTAAAGGGACAACAAGCAAGGAAAAAGAGTGCATTTTCATTAATTCCTCATTTAAAATCTCAAACTTGTGTTTGCCAGGGACACATTTAGTGCCATGGAGGAGGATCCAGGGGCCAGCTGCTGAGATGCAGAGCTGTGTGTTAGTCACCCATTTTCTTCTTGCTTGCATGGAAACAGGTGTGTCTGAGAAGTGAGATGGCCAAATTCAGACTTGCACAGCCTTTCTCTCTTTTTTTTCCCCTTGTCCAACTAGGTGAGATGAAAAGTCAGCAGTGTCATCAGCAGCCACACAAAATTTCTCTTCATCTTTTTAGGAATGGGCTAATTGATGCAGGCTGGTGGTGCTGGGTAGAAGTCAGTGCAGCAGAAGATGCAAAAGGCCTAATGCTGCTCTCTTGAAGCTGATGGGAGTTCTACATTTAGGCACCCATGTTCTTTCCTCAAAGCCCAGCAAGAACTAGGAAAGATGTGCTCCTGGGAGCTGGTGGTCCCACAAGATATCAGTGACTGACACCATCAGAGAGGTTCCCACATGCTGGAGGAGCTGAGTGCTGCCCAAATCTGAACAGTTCCTGACCTCATCTCTGTACACCAGAGCTGTGCTGGGCTTCCTTGGGGTCAAAATATTTGGGTCTGGAGCCAGAGCTGAGATCCACTGCCAGGGGCAGAGGGAATCTCCTGCAGAAGCCGGTTTTGATTTGGGAACATTGAGCCAGGAAGACCATTCCACCAATAGCTGATGCTTTACCTTCGCTCATTCCTGCCAGCCAACCTCCTCATCAACAAATTAAGGCATGCAGGGAACTCATGTTGGAAGAGGAAAGCTAATGGAGGGAGGTTGTTACAACATTGCTTGTCCAACTCTGTTACAAGTCTAACACAACATCAGCAGAGCTCTGCTGGCCAGCAAGAATCTCTCCTGTGTTTTGAATTACCTGAATTTTCAGCCAGCAAAGACCTCATGGACTTACAAGGATGCGAGAATTAAATCTCAAAACTACCATCATTGCTTGAACTGCTTGAGTAAGAGGAAGGCAAACTTGCCATCTTCAACTGTAGTGCATTGTTCTCTTGTTTGTGGTGTCGTTGGTCTGTGTAAGCTGGAAAAAAGAGAAGAAATAATCTGCAAACATGAAAATAACATCTGGGCAGATTATGATCATTTATTTTGGAATAAGAGAAAAGAAATTCTGTGCAGCTTATTCCCAAAACAGGGCATGGCCCATCAAGCTGCATATCTATTTCCTGAGACAGCAAAGAATACTCACTGAATCTTTTTAAGGCAAAACTATATGTTGGAGCTTTTGTGTTTTCAGACTGCTTTTGAGCAACATGTTAATAACAGACTTGTTTACTTCAAGCTGTTCTGTTGCAGAGACTTGGAAAACACTGAGCACAGGGCTGAGCTCCTATTTCAGTACAATCCTAGGCAGTATGAAATCTTCAACATGGCACTTCTGCTGTAAAACACGATACAAAAAGGCAGTTCTGAACACAGGGTAGCCTTCATTCATTAATTAATAATTTTTAATTCTTTCTATATATTTACAGCCCCACATAGCCCCATCTATGCTATATATTGGAGAACACTTAGTTTTCACGGTAATGGCATTGTACCTCTGCTTGCAGTTCCAACCCATACCATGTCTTCCATCATATTAACAGTGTGCAGTAAATTTGACTGTAGGCAGATTGGACTCTTTCTTGTTAGGATTTTCACCATATCAAGGAAAGAGTGAGAGTGGGGAAAGAGCTCTGAAAGAGCATTGAAAGACACGACTGCAAATTTTTTTTTTTTTCAAAGGAAGAAAACACTTGTCAGAGAATTTCAGATACTTGGTTGAAACCTAATTTAAAATAATTTCTTTTAAAATGACCATAAAATTGGCATATCTCTTTAACTCAAGGTACTTTTTGTGCCTCTCAGGCATAAAGAAGTATTATCTGGCCTTTTTCATCAGTGTCTTCCAAGAAGGAACTTTTAGCATGCAACATTTTCAACCTAGCAATAGTACAAAGGTAATGTGACGTTTCAGCAACTTGTTGCTTTCTGAAGTGGCTTTTCATCATAGGTGTCTAGAAAATGTTACATAGAACTGAGTTTTTACCTGTTCTCCTGCACTCCTTGACATTTTTTCTGATCCTCTTCTCTGGTAATGTACTACCTCAGCACAAAAGGTCAGCAGCATTGACAGTCACTCATCTCCTGGACTCTCCACTAATGAGTTGGTGAAGAGCAAGGCATTTTCTGTTCAGCCACCAAAAAAAATTGTTTTCAATGGATTTATTTATCTTGTGTTATAATTTAACAAACTTGATTCTATGCCACTGATATTCCCCTTATTTTACAGGTATTGACAATGCACAGTCACCAAGGTATATTATTGATGCATAAATTATCTCCTAATGAACTACTGTTTTGCAGAGGGAGCTTCCCAATGAGACTAAGAGAAGGCTGTGTGACTAAACTGAGCAAAAACAACATTAGTGACCAGAAGAACAAATCTACAAGGCTCTTAAAGAAAAACAGGGCACTTCTGTTGGGAAGCCTGCCAGCCTGAAGGCATCGGCAGGTGTATATAATTTTGAGATTGTGTGTACATGTAAATGGAACAAAGGCAACTAGTTTGTGGGTGTCACTGCTTTAGAAGTGATCACTCTGGGACCCCTCAATGCCACATGTGTCAGTGTCTTGGGTTATGTAACCAAAAAAATGTTTATTCTATTCCATCTGTTGAAACTGTTTGGGGAGGTGTTTTATCTTTATCTCTTGTAACTCCAGGGGGGAGGGGGCGGGTGCCTTCTGGTTATGGACCAGCTGTTAAAACTAGGTGGAGCACTGTTCCTTATCCCTTCCACAACATGTCCACCCTCCAGCGCGTATCTTCTCTTAATGGGCTGTTAAGGCTCACCAATGACATGACACATTACATTATCCCATGGTGAGATGCTCCACTCAGTGGAGGGAGCCAAACCATTCCAGATAAAAAACTGAGACATAGGGACACCAAGCATTCTGATTTTCCACGGATTCCCAAAGGAAGACCTGACCCATCTCGCCATTACTGAACCCTTTTTCTACAAGACCATCTCTACTCCAACAGAACTACATCTGCTACTCCAGGAGGGCTTACTTTGGACCACTTCCAACACCCTGACCGACAGGGTGTCAGGTTGTATTTCTCACTCTGTCAGGGTTTCTAGGATTTTTTGTCTGTTTATTTTGTTTGGTTGTTTTCTGCACTACTACATTTATATTCTTAATATTTCAAGAATAATAGGAACTGTTATTCCTATTCCCAAATCTTTGCCTGAAAAGCCTTTAATTGCAAAATTATAATAATTTGGAAGGAGGAGAGGATTTACATTCTCCATTCCAAGGGAAACTCCAGCTTTCTCTGGCAGATACCTGTCTTCCCAAACCAAGACAGTCAGTCCTTGAAGTCAGTCATTGAAGGAAATGACCCACATGCATTTACATCTAACTTCTCGTCCCACCTTTGCACCTAGTTGCAGCTCAGCCACAGCAGCACTTTACAACAAATTCTCACTGAGATAATTAACTGGATACATCAGAGGTATCTGCTTCATTACTGCTGTGTGCTGCCTGCAGGATCCCTCCGTAGTTTTTCCACCTATTGGCCTTTGCTGATAACTCGCTTTTTTCCCTGTGTGTCTCTTGTTGGCACTTCTCTAAAACAGTGCTAATGAGCTAATAAATATGATTATGCAAGAGTGGTTTGTCTCTTTTCAGCATAAGCTAACAATGCTATTACAGACCAGTGCAAAATACATTCTCTTTGCCACAAAGAACAGCTTTCCCACCAAATTGAAATAAATAAACTAGGAAGTGTTACAGACCTGCAATTGGATCACATTTTACTGGATTTCTATTGATGGATGAGGTTAAATAAGGTCTGAAATTTTGCCTTCTAGTTAATTGTTATGGCTTAAACATGAAAAAAAAGAACAGAAATGACATTTCGGTCAGTGGGAGGAAAATAAACAGAAAAGGAACCAAGGAAAACAGAAAATAAAACCAAGAAGATTAAGGAGATCCAATGAGAATGCGGGGGCCAAGTTGTCGTGAGAGGGACACCTATCACAACTAGCCCTGATGGCCTCATGTTGATTAATTTTATCTTCTGGCAAATGACACATGTGGCTGGGGGGAAGAAATACAATGATTCTAGGATTGTTTATTATCAGAGGCCATTTCTTGATAGCCTGCTTCTTGTTGAAAACTGCAGACTTGTCGATGAGAACACATTATTCTGGAGACTGAGCATCTGGCAGCAGCAGCCCTCAAATCAGCACTTGCAGCTTGCAGGATACGTCCACCTCCCTCCTGAAGCTCACCCCCTGTTTCACACACACTTGTCAGTTCTGGAGTCTCCACATGATCAGGTCAACTCTTCATTTTATATAATCTTGAGGATGAGTCATTGAGGCTTTTTCTAACAAAGCTGAATGCTAACCTCTTCGTTCAATTACCTGAACTTACTTTGTTCACATGGAAAACTTCTAGGGTGAAAGAGAAGGTGTCTTTCTAACAATGCTAGGAATAACAAAGTCTGGTTTCTCTTCCACTGGAATCTCATTAGACTGACTCTGAGTCCTTGTTTTGACTGAGATAGGCTATTCCCTCATTATTAATCTTAGGTTTTAATACCATGTTAATGCAGATGTATAATACTTTTCAACATGTGGAGGGCTGAAACTGAAAAAGGGAAAAATACAAAAGGATTTTCTCAGCATGTGGAGAGATGTGTAGCAGACTCAAGATTAAATTTCTTTGTTTTGCTTTCCTTGACCTTTTGGTCTGATCTCAGTTCTGACATATCAACCATGCTTCTACTGAAGAAAACCCAGACATAAGAGGTTACTTGTGCCTGCCAGCTCATCATGGGCATTCAAGGCATACAGAACCCTTTGCAGAAAGGAGCCCACTGCAATATTAGAAAGGGGAACAACACAAAATTGTTGAGATAACTGCTCAATAAAACTTAGCTTTTGAAAATCAAGGCAGGTCACACTTTGATGAGTTGTAAGTTTGGCATGACATCCATTTTGAGCACTTGTTGTGAAGCCATTTTCCCTCTTGTAAAACACTGTTGATTGAACCACAATTATGGTTTTGATGAGGGACTTTGAACTGGCTTGTTGGAGTAGCAGGCGACTTCACACAAAGAGAAGCAAATGTACAAAGAATGGGTAGCAATTTCCTTTGGGTACAATATGTACTTAGCTGACATGCCTGTGCAGAGCAAAAGGCCTGAATATTAAACCATCCATTGCCTCTGCTGAGCAACACTGCAAATTACTTCTGACATCCATTAAGAGGTGCTTCAGTCAAGCACCCATAACGGTACAGCTCTTCACTAGAAAATTTGCTGATATTTTGAAAACATTGTGATACTTCACTAGTCTCAGAAATCCTTGACAACTTGTCAAAGATAAGAGTCCAAGTCACCATAGTAGTAATTACTCCTCTAGCCTGCTAGTGAAAGTGCCAGATATTCATTCACATTCCTCTTAGGAAATGTGAAGTTTCTGGCAGATAATAACATCTTTTTAATGTATTTAGAGCAATGGTCTATTCTGATCCTCTCCAATAACGTAGTTTCTGTAAACTGCTTTTGAGAGTGCCGGGAGAGTGCTGGCTGGTAGCAGCATTTCCATTTCCTCACTGTTGTTAGTCTGTACTTGTAAACAGTGACTGAAAATAGAAACGTGAGTGTGGTTTGAACAGCCAGTATATGCTATGAAGAAAGTGGCTCAACAAGTAGGGGCAGATCCCACAGCCCCCTGCTTAAGTGAGTCATCTCCCTGCACACAAGTGGTGCTGTCAAGTTCAATAAGCTTGTCTGTGCAAGGCTTGAGGATCACACTCATCCTCTCATCATCCATGGCATGGGGACAAGGATATGGATGGCTTTTGCATTGCTGATCGTCTGTATATTTGTGCACAGGTTTGTGAATCTGCTCTCAGTGGGTGACTGTGTGAGGGAAAAATGCAAAAACGGTGAAAATGAACAGAAAATTACAAGGTGTCTTGCCCCACTTAAAGAATTCATCAAAGTTAACATGCCATTGCACAAAGTACTGCATTGAATATAAAAATGATTCCTTGAAAGAGCCATTAAAATTGCAAAGTCAAGTAGCCAAACATTAAAGAAGACCTAAGTTTAGACTCCTCACACCCCATTATTTCTGTACTTCTATGTTTCTGCATTATAATAGAGCCTTGAATGTCATGACTACATATAATTTAGCTTGTTTTTCTGTGGGTAGGAAGCCCTTGGCGTCATGTTGTCTCTGCAGGTGTCTGCTTGACAGTGGCTCTGTCCCTAACTTTTGAAACCATCCATCAGTTTCAACCAAAGCCTAAAAGTACTATACTGCCATAAATCTATGGAAATTAGAGGTCCAATTGAGGAAAGAGATGCTGCTAGAGATGAAGAGGAAGCAAGAACAGTGTAAACCCAGCCCTTAAGGGCTAACAGAGCAACCTGAGGGAGGAGAATGCTTAAAATACTACAGGTATGAAAAAAGTCTCAGCTGGTCTCATTCTTTATTAAAACCTTGGCCACAGCCAAAGTTCACCTCCTCTGTTCTCTAAATGGGATAAATATGTATTGTGGTGATTCTCCTTCAAAGGGTCACCCTGCAGGCTGGGCTCCTGTTGGTCCCAGAGCTACTCACTCTTCTGCACAGCTGAGTCCCACACTGTCGCATTTCCTGTGGGGGCATTGCTGCACCACTGTCTTGCCCATACTGTGGGGATTCCCTCATCCTCTGCCCTGCTTGCTGCCTTCCACGAGCAGTGCTCCTTCTTCAAGCCATCTTTGAAGGTCTCAGTCAGAATGCCTGGCTTCAAGGAGAAGAGATTCAAGTCCTCTCCCACTGTGGAAGTGTACAATAGAGTTATTATACCGCTGCCCTGGGAAATATTGGGGGGACACACTGTCCCTCTCATGCAGTAAGTTGACACTGGATGCTAAGCCTGAGCCTGTCCTCCTTCCTTATTCTACAGAGGGAAACTGAGGCTCAGTGAAAGGGCAGCTCAGATACTGCTTCTCTTATGGAGAGGAGTCTCCTGAAGGGGGGCAGAGGTGTTTCTTCCAGGCAGCGGCTGAAGGAGTGGAGTCTAAACTTCACAGGAGTTTGTAGCTATGAATCATTGTTGCTACTCAGAAGTCAGCACCTATTTTAAATTAGTGCTCAAACCCCACTGTGTCCTGTGAAACAGAATTTAAGATCTTCTGTGAAGCATGTCATAGTGTCACACCTCTATTTTTTAGAAACCAGACCCAGTCACATTCTGCCCCTCCTATTTGCAGTCTATGAAGCTTTTTGGCATGCCAGTATTGTAAGAGCCAAAGGTTTCAAGATAAAGATTTTTATGTAGGTGTAATAGCTTTTCTGAAGCCAGCTAGAATATCTGAAGAAAGCAGAGGAGTTTTGGGGCATGTATGCTCCTGAGGAAAGATGAGGTGAATTTCAAACCTAACTGCATCTTGGGAAAATTTGTTCTGGGTTTAATTAGACCTGTGTCTGAGCTAGACATCTGACAGCACCTGTGGAATATAAAGATTATATTGGTGGTTATATCCTAGGGAGAAAAGAGATGCAGGTAATTTGCAGAATAATAGTAGCACGATGTAGAGCACTGGGAGATTGATAGTTGGGAAAGGTGCAGAGAGGAGGACGGTGATGTGTTCTAAAACATTAGTATTCAGGAAAGTAATGAGATACAGTTCCCAGATTTACCTCACAAAGATATTGTAGGATTTTCTTTGAGAATCATGGCTGGAAGATCATAAATGGAACAACTACACTGTAAGAAATGTTGCCTGTTGGAAGCACTTCATCCCAGCCGACTCTTTTGAAGAGTTGAAGACTGTATCTTTTGACAGGCTGAGAAATAAGATTTCTTTTGCCTTTGCAAAGTTGTGCCTAGTGCATTTCAAGTTCCCAAACATTTGGCAGATTTTCACTGTCTCATATTCACTGCTAAACCAAGAATTCCTCCTGGTGAAGAGTTTTTAATATGATTTTGTAACCAAGACTACTCAATTGCTAATTGAGGGGATACAGCAGACAAAATAGGATGATGCCTCAGCTGCCTGTATCATCTCACTTGATATTGCTATTTGGATGTTGGTCAAGATTCCAGCTTTTTCTGTGTGCTTAAACCCAGATGAGATGTTACAGGTTCACTTGTCCATGTCCCAGGAGGTATCAACTGGTTGGGCTGTGCCCATCTCTGAGTGCTAGAGAAAATCACCACCAACTGGTGGATGACCAGGCAGCACACTCAATTTTCCAGGACCCTGATGAGCAGGATTTGACAAAGAGGTATGGGACAGAAATTTCACTGGTTGCCTCAGCTGATGGTTGTGATACATAATTTCATCCCAGAAGTTCACAAGGCAAAGTGTATCTCTCCACATCCTTCAAGAGAACAGGCCACGAGATTCCTGCTGGTCAGCTCAGCCACACAGATGGAGAAGTCTGATCCTCTGGGGTGGACAGGTTCCCTGCTCACAGATCCACTCATCCTGGTATTGCTGCAGCCCCTGCATGGGGAAGCAGACCTCAGCCAGCCTCCTTGCCTGGGGTACAACATTGCCAGAGCAGGTCTTGGGGAGCTGCTTCTTAGGCGCCAACACATTTCTTTTCAGCATTTGTGACCTGAGAGGGTAGAAGGCTTCTAGTTCGGGGTATATTTGGTAAAAAAAAATAATTCCTTTTGCTAGTAAGAGTCCCAAATTTGCTTCTCCAAAATTTAAGTCCATATTCCAAACCAGAGCTTTTTAGCACACAGTGCTAGGAACTCTTCAATATTGGCAGTGCTGGGGTTTGCGCTCTGAAACACTCTAAAAAAGTCACATTGATGTGACATTTTGTGACACAGGGCCTTATGGGTGAATCAGAGCTGACACCTGGAGCAGATAATGCCAGCTTCCAGGAAAACTGCAAAAACCTGGAAAGGAGGGCCTCCTGCTGCCAAGTTTTTCAGATAATGTTTGCATTTAGTATCATTGCAGATCCCCTTCTGGTTCCTGGCCATGCACTTGTCCTGCTAGAGTATCAATACTGATACCTCCTCAAGAAACCTCCTCAAGACTATCTCCCCATGACACTCAGCACTGTGGTGCTGGTCTTGTGCTAGATTCTGCCCTAACAGCTTAGCCTGGTCCCTCTTGTGGGACTTGTGTCCCTCTCCCCACTGAGATCTCTGTTCTGAAAAGGTGTTGGAGAGAAGATGTTGGACCAGGGCCAGCAACAGGGCCACAACTTGGGAGTGTGTTATGGGAGGGCTCTGTGGAAGGCTGGCATTTTTGGTGTGGGCTCCCTGCCAACACACAGCATGATAATGTCAAGAAGAACTGCACAAAGTCTTCAGTGATGGCCTTAAGTTTCTTTGCTCTTGGAAACTCCCTTTGTGGACAATAATGCATACACCAAAGGATTAAAGTATCACACTCAGTATGTGACTGTGGGCACATCCTCTCACTCCTCTCTTCCTCTCTCATGCTGGTTTTGAAGAGGCAATTAAAACTCAGTGACTTTTGTCACAGGTGGTGCAGAGGTCAATAGCACCTGACCTGTGTGACTCCATGCAAGAAGTGCCACTTGGTTTGGTGACAACAGCCCAGCTCTCTCGTGGTTGCCACAGAGATGAAGTGTGAGAAGCCTTCACTCCTTTATTTCCCTAGGAGATCCCTGGATGGTTTTGAGGCAACAATTCATGGATCCTCTCAGATGAGCATAAAGGGAAGGTCAGATCCATGTGGTGTGGGCACCAAAGAGCTGTGCACTGATGAGGTTCCTGGGCTCTTGAGTCATAGCTCCAGTTGGAAAGCCGCCTGTGATAATTTTGAATTAGCTGACTTCCATCTGGCAGCGAGCCAGGAAGGCTCAGCTGCAGTGGATTAATTCCTTGTTCCTGCCACTTTGCATCAGTAGGCTGATGTGGAAGGGTAGAGGGTGAGAAACCACTAGCAGAGCAGCTGGAATAACACATGTCGTTTTGTGTGTGCTTTGTTTTCCACATCAGACCCATTATTTGTATTTTGCTCACATGATGATAAAGGCTGAGCTTCACCTGGGTGGCAGAAGATGGAAGTTACCTTGGAAACAACAGGAACACCTTCATGACTTCTAGATAGCTCCCCCCTGGCTACAGGCTTTGTACACACCAGCAGCCAGCTGGTCTCCTTTTCTTGGAGCTGCTTTTAATCATTGTGCCTTTTCTCCCTCGATGGGAACTGACCACTTTGATTTACCATCTCCTGATGCTGTGGGGCATCAGATGGGGAATGGTGCTGCACTAGGAAGCAGCAGTAGGAGCTTGGCTTGCTCAGATGTCCCTCTAGGTCAGGCCAACCCTTCATAGCCCTGACAGGAGATGTACAAAGCAGCTGAACAGAAAAAAGGGAACTCCAAGCAGTGGGAAGGATCATTAGGCTTCCATGGCCTCAGTGCCAATGTTGTGTGAGGCCCTGCAGAGCAGACACATGACCCTCTTGTGGGGTAGAGGTATTTACACCTAGAGGTATTTACAATAAGATGATAGGTATAAGGCTCATTGAGGGATGTGGTGGGAAAAACATTTTTGGGATTTTCTACAAGTTGTTTTGGGATGTTTTCCAAGGGCCGTGGGAAGGTACATAACTTAGTTCAGGATGTTTGGGATGGATTAAGAGTGGGAAAAGGAAGGAATTGAGGTGGATTGGAAAGGAGAAAGTGTGGGGAAAAAAAGGAGTATAAAACGGGCAGGTCAGTGTGTTTGCCTGAGCCCTGCCTGCACTTGATCACTTACAATCTGTTCTGTATTCTCATTAAAACCTATTTTTATCTGGTTTAAATCAGAGTGTTCCTTCTGATCTGAGTGGGTGTGTGCGAGCACAGCCAACGTGATGCTGGACTGGTGGAGCAGCAGAAGAGGGCTGAGTGGTGCAGCTGCAGCGGGGCTGAGAGCTGGGGCCGTGCATGTCCAGGTACCAGCAAGGCTCTCTGAGAGACAGTCAGGTAAGGACAGAGAGAAGATGTAATTTGCCCCAAGCTGTCAAACTCCTTGTCACGTGTCACATGTGCAAAGACAAGTGGCTACAGCGCTATGAAGTGAAGCAAGTGGTTGCAATATTAAGCAGCTGAGAGGGTCAGCCACTTCTTTTTTCCCTCCCTTCCTCTAAATCTGTTTATGAGAATTGTTTTTGAATATTTATGTTTGGAATAATTATTTGGAAGAAGTCACAGCTGCATCTGCTCCTGCTGAAGTGATAGTTTGTACTGCTGTCTCCTAGAGACCCTAAATTCCCACTTGAAAGAAAGACCTTGTTTTTTAAAACTAAGACTTGATTTCCATGCTGATTCAAAGTGGGTGTAATTTCAAAGAGCAGTGGGACTTATTACTGGTTTAAGGACCAATGTAAGAAAACAGATGAACTGAACCAGTGGCTGTTGCAGTGATAGCCACTTTGAGAGAACCCAGAAGTGGCTGCTATGAAAAAATCATTTCTGCATGGGTAATGCCTCAGCCTTCTTGTCATGTTTGAAAAGAACAGAAACGCCACATTTGTGTGAGATCCTGTTGTGAGTCACCACTCCCCATACATCTGCCAGAGCTGGAAGCATCAGAAAGATGCATTTCAGAGGTGCACAACAACAGGGAGCTGCAATTGTGTTCCTCAATTGTCTTTGTGAGCACGTGAGAAAAATCTGAAGATTGTCTGAAAGACACTGTATGACATGTTGGGTTTTTTCCTCCCCAGCATATAAACCACTGCACACAATTCATATGGACAGGAAAACACATGCACGTGTTTTATTTGAGAATTAGGTAATTATGCAATTAGAAACTATATGCACTGTATGCAAGGTGGGTGGCAGGAGTTGAGGATGCATGCACAGAAAGTTTTCAGATTCGGATTTTTAATGCTATACCACTCAAATCAACAAGTGATTTGTAGTTGACTGGACAGAAAGAACAACAAATTTACATTCCCGAAACAAGACAAGTCTCCAAGCTCAATTAGCCTACACTCTCAGAATCTTCTGGAGCATTTTAAATCTTCTTTTATGTGGAGAAGTTTAAATCTTCTTTTATGTCCCCTTTCCTATTGGACAGAAATACCTCAATGTTTCATCTCAATGTTTCTTTCTAGAAGAAAGATATTTCTACAATGCCATTTTGGTGCTATCGGTATGATGCCATCAAAGCCCTAAATAAAACATTTCTATTGCTGTTCTATTGATTATTTGGGAAATGCAGTTCATCCCAGGAAAGCCAACATGCACAGGGCATCCACCAATATCCATTCTGCAACAGCAAAAGCAAAAAATAACTCAGAAAATAGATGTTTACATTGGAAGAGCATAAAGAGAGATTTTACCCAGGTATTACTATATAATATTCTAACAAAATTTTCCATCTCAAACAGCATGGTAGCTCAATATATTTGTCCTGAAGACACATACAAAGCAATCAGCAAGTTTTCTTGAAATATCTTTATTGCTTTAAATTATTCCTTGGTAACAGCAAACTCAACAATTGGGGGTTTTTTGGTTTTTTTTCCCTTTCTTTTTTGTTATTAATATATAATGTTCCTTAAAATTCCTTTTAAATACCCAATTTATCATACACTACCACAAAAGCCTTCTTTTTATTGCCTATACTATGCATTACACACCTGTTTAACATTTCTGGAGGGAGACCTCACTCTTGAGCAGGAATGTTGAACATCCGTATAAATAAAGGACGTATATGCCAACAGAAATCAAAGGCAAGCACACTAAAATCTAGGCTGGTGGACTTTTCACATCCAGGAAAATGTCCCTGACTTTTTTTTTTTTTACGAAACAGGATTTCTGATATGCCTGGAGTCAGTCTGCTGTGACATGGGCTGGCACTACAGAATAGCAACAGCACACATTAAATCTGTGTTGGGAGCTGGTTACCAGAAACACTGCATAGTAATTATGGTGAAGACTCTCTGTGAAATAGATTCTGGTCTTTCAAATGAGATTCTGAAAAAAACATCCCCTAACATTTCAGCAGAAATGCTTTACAACTTGTCCAAATTGTAGAAGATGTCTCATCTTTTCCCATAAAAGCTTCCAGAGCTTGTAATTTACTGAGTTACTGCTTGTTCTAATGACTATTTGAGGGAACGGCTTGGCATGAGTAAGAGATGAGTTTGTTTATTAATTCAGTTCAAAGGTTCATACAATTTACAGAAAGTAATGAAAAGCTTAACTTGAACTCTCAACAACTCCCCTTTCCCCCACAAGTTCATAACACTGATACCATTAAGACTTTAGGAAGCTGCCACAGAGTGGGGGAGAAAAAAAAGTCAATACCAAGTTCCCAGCTCGCACCAAGACTTCATTAATTAGGACCACATGTTCCACAGATGGAATAGAAGTGTGTGATGGCAAAGGGGCTGCTGCACTCCCAGCATGAGAGCTCTCCTCTCAGGCACCATTACAGAGCCTCCTCTCAAACGTGGCCCTGGACAGGGCAGGAGACTGTGATGGGGCTAGGCACACAGCAGGGAGCCAACTGGATCTGGCCATCTGTGACATCTGATGACCAGTCCTCAGTTTGGAGGAGGAGGGGTCAAAGAACAAAAATCAAAAAAAAAAACACAGAAAAAACAAAACCAAATTTTTTATACAGGCAGCCCTCATCCTTGCTCCAGACTTTGAATGAGCAAGGACTGCACAATGCACTCATCAAGTGTTTTTTTCTCAGCTGTGAAGATTTAGCTAGTCATGCCATGCTCACCTGTCATCGCTTTAGTTGCCTAAAAAAATCCCAGACATTTCTAATACTGCTTTTCCAATAAAGAAATCTACATTTGCTCAGAAAGTAGAATCTTAATGAGGCTTTGCTTGCTGAGTTAAAAAAGCATGAGGCAAGAGAAGTCTGTATTAGGGGAAGAAAAATAAATAGCCCTTATTTAAACCCTCCTCTCACTTCAAAACAGAAGGCTCAGAAACTGAAAACCAATAAAAAGCGAACACAATACAAAATCAGTCTCTCTTTCTCCTGAAGGTAACCGATTTTTCAGCTGGCAAAATAAATTGTCCATTAAAATAAAAAGTGGTATCCAAACACATGCCACGTAAGGACTCATTTGCAACACTGGAAACTCTCCAAGTCTTCTCAGTACATGAAGCCTGTGTCTCCAGTTCACACACAAATGCAATAAAATAAGACCAAGTTTTTAACTGTTCATTTCTGGAGCTTGTTAGGTCACTGCTCCATTAAACATGAAGTAACCAAGACACCATCTCTCAGGGTAGCCTTTTTCCAAATTACAGGATTTTTTTTCAGATTACAGCTATTTATTCATAATATACACAGTATTTATACTTCCAAACAAATTACCAGCATCTCATATATAAAATTGTTTCCATGTATAGGTACTTTCAGTAACTGCTTAAGAAGGATCCTAAACATTTGAGACAAAGGGCAAAAGCACAGGTCTAATTTTAAATAATTAGCACAGAATCACAGAAACATTTAGGTTGGAAAAGACTTCTAAATCATTGATTCCAACCTTGGACCGATGACCAAAGCATCGAGTGCCATATCCAGTTGTTGCTGGAACACCTTCAGGGATGCTGACTGCGCCACCTCCCTGAGCAGCCCATTGCAAGGTTTAACAACCCTTTCTGCTGCTAACCCACAGAAGAGGTAAAGAACTCCAAACATGAATGTAGACTTTTTAAAATGTCAGATTGATTTCCTTCCTTACAGAAGAGCTGTTCTGGTCTGCAAATGAATGGACAAAATAAGCCTTATTTTGATTTTCACATTGTATGTGCTTAAAAAAATATGGATTTCTGATGACAATCCCTACAAATTGAAACTCAAATTAGATTTTCTTTTCTCATATACTACCAGTTTACAACTAACTCTGAAACCCACGAGGTTTTACTAGTCCTGCTACCCCTAGCTTTTCCTGCTGTAGTACAGAAACTATACTGCACACATATAAACCTGTATTTATGTACAGACACAGAATCACAGAAATAAAAGCACTAGGCAAATGTAAAAGCTGCCATTTGAGTTTATACTCCCCAGCAGCAAATCCAGTCAAACAATGTTCTGCACACAAATATAAGGGCAATTTTTCCATGGCCTTCAGGTCAGGCTCAGAAAGAGTATCTTAAGCATGACAGGACAAAAGGGAAAACTGCCAACTTCTTGCAAGATTAAATCTGGAGCTCCTTAAAATCCCACCTATTTTAATTAATTATTTTTATGCTAACAACAAAAAATATGCGTATCAAAGTTTTAAAGTAGAGAATTTATTTTTTTTTAATACCAAGACTTTCCTTTACTAGTTTAGTTTTAGTACAGATGCTCCTCCCTAAGAGACTATTTACAGACAAGGAAAAATAGTTAAACATCAGGATATTTATTTTGCATATAAATATTTACAGAAAAATACTTACAAAAATTAAGTATTCAAATTTTAATTGACTTCACTTCAAAAAAGCTTAATGCTTTCATCTTATAAAAACATGTTGCCTTTACTGTGCTCAAATTTACTATTCAGATCTCTGGATTTTCTTATAAGAGCTTTCTTTTGTGCTTCATCAAAGCGATTGACTTTGAGATCCTGCTCTCGGTCAAACGGCCTCCTTTCCTGAGGTTTGCTCTTTTCTTCAGATGCTTTGTTCTTCAGCTTTTTCTGGTGGATGTCCATGAGAGACTCTGACCTCTTTGACTCCTGGAAAAAATGAGGAGGAAGTAAAGTATCAAAGAATATCAACAACAACATACAGAAAATCCAAATGGAAAGTCTTAAGTCATGAAAGTTAAAAATTCCAGAAAAAGAAGACAACTTAGTAACTGGATATAGAATGATAAATTTAGCATACAAGGAGTAGAAAGTGTGAGCAATCTTGTCTAGGCTAAAATAGTAATAATTCACTGTTGTAGATAGCCATGATGTTGTTGAATCTCCACAGACAATGCAGATAAATTATAAACATAATGCAAAAGAAATATAAAAGTTGCTCTGACATTACTGGCAGAATGAAGACACCATGTCAAAAGAAATATCTCAAAGTACAGGCCCAGTTTCCTATACACATCCCCTAAGCACCTGGATTTGGTCACTGCCAGGGGCAGGAACAAGCTAGACACCCTTTTAATCTTCCATGCACTACAGTGAGTTTTTGTATGTGTGCTCCTAACTTTGGATCATCTGTTGAAAACCCACAGGATGAAGTCAGAGGTTTGAGCTGGAGCATGTGTTTTGCCAACGCAAGGGCTTTAGTTGCATTTCTTAGAGCATGATCCAGCTCAAACACAACATAAAACTTATGCTGATTTCACACAGGAGCAGTATTAACTCTCAGAAGACCACGAAGGCCCCTCATTTACTCAGATATAGTGCATTTGTGTATCTAAAACAATTCTCTCATCAAAAAGTGCAAAAGTTGAGCAGCTCTGTTTTCCCATGATTTTCCTTCACTTCCTGTGCAAACACTACATCACACATGCAAATAATGGCTTACGCATGAGTTAAGATTCTCATGGAAAACAGACAATACTTATTCATGATGTAGCCATATCAGTGTTGACAAAATGGCACCAGAGAATGTACATCCCATCAGCATCAAAAGAAGAAAGTACTTTAAGAATGAAATCTGTTCTAATGAAGTATCCTTGGTAAATGTCAGTGGAGAAAGAAATAGGAAAGAATAGAGGAAAAAGCTTTAAAAGAAAAATACCCACAGCAACCACCTGAAAATCAGAAAAGAGCTGATTTAACAAAAAGAAAAAACAAACAACAAAACAACCCAAGAAACATTGTTCTTAAACTTTGAGACAACTCCACGCATCTTAGAAGCAGCAAAGGCCTGTGTGTGTTTTATTCCAGCAAAGGCAGAGAAAAAAACCCATAGTTTTACATGAAAATTATTCTACTATATTCATAGTGATAGTGGACACAGACACTAAAGAACCTTAAGACAGAATGCTAATAGCTCTGGATTTGCAAGTCTCTAAGGAGAAACGTGTGATTTAATGAACTACAAATAAATTATCTGTAGTGCCAGATAAACATGTAAAATAAGCCAAAGTGATTCTCAAGTTAATTGTCCTCTCAAGAGACAAGACTGCTTCCTGAAGAGTTCAGGCCATACATCAGGAAGACCTGGAAGCAAGAGCTGGAAGGCAGGCAGTGGTCTACACACTCCAAGGGACGGGGCTGACAGACAGAAAAGTGAGAGGGAATTTGACATGGAGTTCAGATTTCTAGTAATCAACATCTGTCTGTGAACATTATTTGCTCCTGTAGAGATTGAGAAAAACTACATGTAATGAAGTTACTGTAATGAGTAGTTAATGTAATTAGTGACAGTGAGTAATTAATGCAGTGACCTCCTTAGCCCATCACGCCTTTTAGGTTAGTGCATATGTTGGCCTAAAAGTTAAACCTACACTATTGTTTTATTCTTGGAATGTCAGTAAGTGGGTGAAGCAAGCTAATATTTGAATTAAGGTCCCAGCAAGCACATCCTGACATGAGGATGATTGAGGGAAAGCGCCATCTAAATAGACACAATATTAGACACATATAGACAATAGACACAAACCCAAATTCTGTCACTTTGGAAGGACCCAATCCTGCTCTTGTTGACGTTAATGCCAAGTGTTCTAAGGTCTTAAAACAGCAGTAAGTTTGGTCACTAAAAGGGAAAAAACTGTAGTGGCATCACCATGGAAACTAGCAGCAGTAGAAATGAGAACCAGAAGAAGAATGAAGAACTAAAGGAAATAGAGGAAGTATTTTGTGATTACACTTACATTATATGAAGTCACCTGCTCAGTAAGCCTCTTGTCTCTCTCAGATATTACCATTTCTTCATTATCCTTGCTGCTTGACTTTTTTGCCTCTTCTCTTTCCTGATGAGTAGAAGAAAATCACATGCTATAGTAATCAGAACGTCTGAAGTGAAAAGCAAGCAAATCTATATCTACTTTAATTAATCTGGAGGGTAAAGGCCACAATAGAGGCCATCAGATATTTTCTGCTCAGCTTGATAGAAGAAGAAACTGGACATGCGAATTGGAAAATCAATGAGCTGATAGAGAATATCTGACTACTGCAAAAAGGGAGCAGAAATAAATGCATATCAATGATATTTAATGTTGTTACTTCACTGCCTTTATCTTTAAGCCTGAATTAGTAAATTTTGATAACAAAGAAAAATCTGGAAAAGAAAATTTCACTGAATAACCCACAGTATCTTTATTTTGTTTTCACAGATCATCAGTAACACCTACTGCCTGCAAGTATATATGAATTAATAAATAAATGCTCACCTTGGCTTTTCTCTCTCTGTCAGCTGGAGTATCTGTCCAAACAGATCTATCACCTGATTTGTCATCAGTTCGTCTCTTGAATGTTCTTGGGCCAAATCCAAAGCTTTTCAACTCAGGTGGAAGCTCTGTCATCCACGATTCTCTGGTAACTTGTTGGGGTTCATCCTTTGCAAAAGAAGTAGGGGTGGAGGGGAGAGTGAAAAAAGCATAATCAAAAATTACTGTCTGAATCTCTTGGCTTCCAACAGAAATCACAAACCTTTTTTCTTTGTGTTAACACCTGCAAACACGTAGCATGCCAAGTAGAACTGCAATCAGCTTTACACAGAAACAGGCAAAGAGAAAGACAAATACACCCCAGCAACAAAATACTATTAATTTTGAAATCCAACTTACACTGTCTGCTGCAGTAAGCTTTTCTTTCATCCTCTGAGCTCTGCGTTCAAACTCTTTAGCCACATCAGACTCCACTGGGCCTTTTGCAGGCATTGGGCCTATAAAATTGTCTTCATCCTCGCTACTATCTGTCAGCTTTGAAAATCAAAACATTTCTTTCAAACACAGTGTTAAGAGCATCAAGAAACACTTTAGCTTTATAGAACTAGAATGACTTTGTCTAGAAGAGCACATAAACCTAATGCAACGGATCTCCCAGACAACAAAAACTTGGAATAGAACTCAAGATTAGGCCTGTTCTAGCACTTGAACACAGATACCTCGTTTCCATTTTGCCAAAAGCAGCATCTCTTGTCTGAGGCAAGACTGCTGGTAAAAGCAGTGGCAGCACACAAAGCCCAGCAACTTTACATTGCTCTGCACGCAGCCAGGCAGCCTCTGTGGCCGTGGGTGAATTTGGAACACACAAGCATACAACTTCTATATTTTGGGCTTTACCATCACTAGCAACATTTGGATGCATTTCCCTAGTAAGGATTAGAACTGCACACTGCAAGAACTGTCTTGAGCTCAGATTCTGTAAGGATGCCTGAAAGATTAAAGTGTGAGGTAGGTACCAGTGACACACATGGTACCATGTCCCTGTGTGTACAGCATCTCCAATTAATCCCTTGGCTCTGTCGTGATTGTCTCGACTTCTTTGATCCCTCATAGATCCCTTCAGGAAGAATTTCTTCACTGCAAGGGTTATCAAGCATCGGAACAGGAAGCCAAGGAGGTGATGGAGTCAGCATTCCCGGAAGTGTTCAGAAAATGACTGGGTGTGGCCATTAGTACCACAGTCTAGTTGACAAGGTGGTGATGGGTCCAAGGCTGGACTCAATGATCCTGAAAGTCTTTTCCAGCTTAATCATTCCATGACTCTGACATTGCATTCTAAGCAATTTTTTGGAGAAGGGCTAAAAAAATAAGTTAGGGACTATATGCCAACAAAAATCTTCGTAGTTGTCAGGGGCTGTACAGAAAGCTCACTGGTGCCTCCCTCTAAGTAAAAACAGTACAGATGTGGATGAAAGCAAAACTAGACAGAAAATGGTGATGCCACAGTACCCTGGGAGCAAAGCTAAGGTGCCCAATATCTACAAAAGTGCAAAGATTTCGCTACAGTCTGACTGTGCGTGATAAAGCAATGGGAGTAGGATGACAAGGCTGTGCAGCCAAGAAGCACAAAACATTACTTGAGAACACACAAGGTGGTGAGTCATTAGAGTCACTAAAGCAAAGTGAAGAGTCAGCATGCCCCTAAAATTACAAAATAATTAAGTATTTTTTTAAAAAAGCCAACAAGAAATTACTCATATTCAAAAATAAGAAAGAGTGTTATTAGGGAGAGGTAATAAAAAGATAATTATTAGGAAGAGAGAAGAGGTAAGTTCTGTAATATCTGCAAAAAAGCTGATGCTAGAAGATGTATTTATGAGAAAAGAGACTTTTTTGTTTGCAAAATATAAAAGCAGACCAGGTTTGACATCTCTGCCTCAAGAGATTTGTCACTATGATAAATTGCTTAATCGTTATTTGGAGTTATAAGACAATGAGTACCTCAGAAATGTCAGATAATCTTTCTGCACTATGAATTACAACACCACTCATCGTAGGAGGCTGGAGAATTGTATGCTTTGCAACTACTAACAAAAAAGGGAAGTTTCAGAGCAGCCTTTGTATCCTTCCTTCCTAGGGTGTCTAGCATCTCCCATAGTGTCTGGGAGTTAAATGTAAAAATATAAGTATTTTAAAAATAAACAGAATAACCATTAATTCTCCCAAGGAATTAATACTCAGTTTATCATAGCATGAGAGAGATTCACTTGCCTAAGCACTGGTATCCAGAACCATTTTTGGTGTCTTAGGATCATCTGCTTGGCTTAGGAGGTGCTGCTCAAGAAGGGCATGGCCTTATCTAAAAGTGATACTCCCTACCTGCCAGGCCCTCCCACAGGAAATTTGGATCCCTCTGAATGGTACTGGAAGCCCATGTTTAGGGAGTTCAGTCTTCCCATAGCTGTATTTTATCACACATTTTGTTCCTGAATGTTCTTTAGTAGCACGCGCATTATTTAGCAACCAGGGATGGCAGACTACAGAACTTCTACCTAGTTTTTACCTAACATGACCAGAAAAGTCAAAAGCATGAACCAAAAACGTGTGTCATTGTCACTGTCCTGCACCTCACTTCCAGTTACAGGTATCGTCCTGTAATTGCTAAGAACAATTTAGTGACACTGTAATGACATTCCTGATTGTGTTCTTTTGGATAAACTTATTTAAAGGTTGTAGCCATTAGTAAACATCTTTAAGGAGCTGAAGATGTGTTTTCTGCCTGCAGTTTAGGGTGCCAAGATTGGTTGTGTTCAGTGAGTGCACCATCTATTTAACAGCAAAAGCAAAACAAACCAGACCAGACTTTTTGATTTCTTTTTTTATTTAAGGCTTATTTATGCTCCAGTATTTGACTCCAGCAAAAATATGCCGACACTTTCTGGTCCAAAATTAAACTGTTATCCTGAGAAGTATGTCTGGTAGTCTCTCTCAGGCTACAACTTGCTTAACCATTTCAGATAGTTTCTACTAAAACAAAAGGCTTCTCTTTTCACAAACCTGGGGACGGGATTCTGATGGAACAGACGGTCCTATGAAACATCTGCTACTCCTGGTGTCCTCTGAAGGTTTCCTAAAGCCAGGTGGTAATGCAGGACCTATAATGGGCCTTGATGGCAGGGAAAAAAAAGGAAAGAAAAACCCTTGTTTTTTCATTTGAGGGGGAAAAAATGTAACTGATCAATATAAAAATAAAAATCAAACATTGATGAGAAGTATTACTTTCCTTCCTACCCACACCAACTGTGCCCCGATGCAGAAATAACTGAATAAGAGTGTCTCCATTTTCCAGGAGGACCTGTGCAGACAGTTTTGATGCAAAAAACCCAGGAAAGTTGCAGCATGTAGTCAAGGAAACACACTTTATTCTTCCCTAGCTTCCTTCACCAGATTTAAGAGCAATGAAAGGTGATAAGACAAATACACACTCCTTCTCAATCAACAAACCCAATTTCATTCTTCTTGTCTTGCACCTCAGTTTCACTGTCCTTTGATAAGCAGAAACAGTGAACTGCTCTGATTTTATTTTACCTTGGAGTAGGAAAGAGAGAAGAAAAGTTTTGTGAGTCTGGGTAACTTCACTGATTTGTTTTAAGCAGCAGCTCTGCAAGCAACGTAACTCAGCTGCCTCCACAAACACAGAAAGGTGAGAATTCCATTTCAGTGGTGAAAAGAATACTACAAACTGCACTGAAAGAAACTGTGCTTGCTGTATTGAAAGTCTTTTGAATGGGGGCTCCTCTTAATAATCCACCATAATATTCTTTAAAGCCAATAATCAAAAACCCAAACAGCTGTCACCTGAAGACATAACCAAGTGACACTATCCTTACAACTTAACAGCAGACTTTGTTTATTATGACCTTCAGTTGTGAGCTTTAGGTTATCAAAAGTAACAACCCCTGAATTGAATTTGCTAATTATGGCCTTTACTCAATCCCACTTATCTAATCAAGTACAGCCCTGCTGTAGTGATATTATTGTCAGGTTTTAAAGAGGGGAAATAAAAGACACAAATTCTCACTGAAGAACCAACCACAGATATACAGACATGAACAATAAATATATGACCTCAGGCTGGGACAAGGACACTGGTGAGATTTTATAACCCAGGCAAGAAGTCTGGGTTAATTTTGAAGTTCCACCCCCACCTAGCTGCTGCAGTTTTATCTTGCTTCCTTCCTGACTACTTTCTTGTTTAATGTTTTAAATCCCTAATGTAATTTAAAGAATTTAAACTTACACAGATACAGCCAAAAAAAAATCTTTTGTTTTAGTATACAAGTACCTTTATTCTGCATGGAGAGACAGATTAACCAAACTGTAAAGAAAAGCTCTATACTAAAATATATTTGAACATCTCTGTTATGGGCTGTATCTGTGCAACCTGTAAAAATGAACCAGTCTCAAATGTCCTGTTTGATTCTTTCACAGCTCAAAGGCTCTTTAGGGAACAGAAAAGTAGTTCTCATATTCATCCTTCCCATGCATTCCACTTGTTATGCTTTTTTTTCTCCCCCACATGAACATCTCTTTGGTCTTTCCTCAGCAGTACATAGGTGACATGATCCTTAACAGTTTCCTGGATGTCCAAAGGGTCTCTGAACAGGTGAATTGAATCTAAATACCAGTAATATTTTAACTCTGATAATATATTGATTCTAATAACATATTAACTACTAATAAAAAATTGGTAAACACATTTTACTGCTGTAGACAACTTCAGTACCTATACGTGTTCAAAAATACTCCCCAAACTCATGGGCTAAGCTTTAATTTAAGGACTGTTGCATTTCATATATGGCAAAGAACATTCTCCTGTTGTTGGACTTGGAAGCCCTTGCTAATGCATATTTCAAGATGGGTGTTTCAGCATTCTTCTGATGTATAACATAACAAAGATCACCTTCGCTCTTGCCTTGATGTGTGAATACTTCAGAAACATTTATGAGTGCTTCACTTCTAACATTGATAAATAGCAATATAATCTTCAAAATTGAAGGAAATCTTTTCACACATATATTTTACGCTGGAATGATTCAAACCATTTTCAACAAGCTGCAGATTGCCACAGGAGCTGCCCCTAATCATGAACATGTTGCTTTGACAAGTCTGGAAAAGATGTAAGAGAACAAAAGCTTTATAAAAGAATGAGTATGTCACACAGAACTGATAAACAGCCTGTCCTTACACTGAAACAAACGACCTGCATTTGTTTCAATTATTCATGGCTCAGTTGGCAGCTGGCAATCTGCTCAAGGCTTAAGGGCAATGCAGCAGGTAGACAGCAGCACCCTGTCTGTGCCCTGCACAGCTTACACGCCTCCCAGACTCCCAGGTGTGCGGGGGTGGAAGATAGACAAGGCTTTTCCCACTCATCACACCGTTCCCACCGATTCAGGGAGCCAGGCTGGGTGCAAAACAGCTCTCCTCAATCTGCTTTCTCAGTGTGTGCTAGGAGCAATTGTATGGTGAGGTAGGAAAAAACAATAGAGTGCCAAGTGCCTTCTACTGCTTTAATCTATCACACACACAGAGCAGACTCTTGCCTCAATGTCACAGAATCACAGAATCTTCTGAGTTAGAAGGGACCCACAAGGATCATCAAGTCCAGCTCTTGAGTGAATGGCCCCTTCCTCTTCTTTACCAAAAGTATTCATGTCAAAAATCAAGAAAGCAAGAAGGCTACCTCTCTGCTGATATTAGAAGTCACAAGCATTTATTTTTTTTAACAGAGAATACATTATTTTTAACGACCTGCTAAGTTTTATAATTAAAATAATACTTTGTGCATACAGAACACAAGAAAAAGGAAAAAAAATTGTTTGTGGGACCATCAAAGCACCAAATGATCCCACTGAGCATGATACCCACAACTACAAGAGTTTTTTGATTACAGCAGAGTGTAACCAAATGTGCATGAGAAAAATACTTCCAAATAACCTTAGTTGCATAAATTCTTGCTTAGTTACATAAATTTTATGCTGCCAAGTATCATAAAAATTTATGTAAACTAAAAAAA
>VXBB01010184.1:442394-515816 GCA_013399915.1 Illadopsis cleaveri | reverse complement strand
ACTTTGAAATTTCTTTCGAGATGGTATATTACACACACAGCTCAACAGTAGATTGAGTCACTTTCCTGGAACTGAAAACTCATATCTGACAGGCAAGTATTATTTTATCTACCAACTCCCTATTGCTCTGGGGAAGATAAAAGTGATCAAGAGACTCTTGTACTTCTCATCAGGAAGTATCCCCTTGGAAGCACCAATTTCACTATGGTCTATAGTTTCAAATTATAGAAAGAAGTGCACAGATTGATATAAAGATTAAAAGGCTGTGAGACTCAACAGGCTGTTGAGTTCTGTATAGAAAATCCATACAATATTTTGGGGGGGAAGTATTTTATAACTGTAAGCAATCAAATGGAAAGCGTCCTGAGAGAGACCATTTATTTCTGTAGACCTGACAGCCTCTTTTCTAGACAACTGCAGTGTTCAGAGTAGTTTTGCACCTGGAGACATATAAACAATAATCCTTGATGCATTAGCAAAGGACATGGTATGGCACCACACACAAGGAAACTGCCCCAGTCCCTCACAGACCAGAATGAACTCTGGGTCCTTGTGTAATTTATTTTTTCTCCACTGATCCAAGACCTATCAAAAGAAATGGAGGAAATCTGACATCCAAAATACATCTCAGAAAATTTACATTGGTTCTTCTACTCTCCTTCCGACCTGGTCTAGGAGGGCTGTGTGCTCTGTTTCAATGGAATGATGTTCTTTTTCTCAGAACATGGAGGAAGCACTACCTCTAATCATCTGAATCTCAAGTGCACAACTGAAATGTTCTGTAATAGTGATACAAAATATTTAATCTAAAATAATTGTGTTTTATGGAAAAGAATCTGAATATAATTCCATTTTAATTACCTCTCTGGAGAATCATCCTGTTTTTTAAATCCAGGAGGAAGAGCTGGCCCAAAAAAGCCATCATCATCATCGTCTTCATGAATTCTTTTTGGCTTTCTGCAAATACAGATTTCACTTAATAATTACCTTGACATGCATAGCAATTATCTACATTATAAAAAGGAAGAAAAAAACCACACAAAATTATTTCATAGGGTCTTCTGTACTAAATATCCTGCTGTTACCAAGGAAACAGTGTAAAAGGATCCAAAATTATTTGAAGCAATTAAAAAATTGGGAGTATAAGATTCACTTCAAAAATGTTCTGACATTTAAAAAAAGAAAAAAACTTAGAAAACAACATTAAGAACGCTTTTGCTGTAGAAAGAAGTTTAGTATAATGTTGAAATACCATTTTCTAGTCACAAAGTAATTTAAAATTCAGTACACTTCTTTCTCCATTTTTATACGCTGTCTGCATTTTGAGTAGTATTTTTCTTGTTCAGTTCTAATTAGCTGAAAAACTATTGACTAAGAAAACAAGAAAAAAATTGAATAATAATTACTCTAGCATTCATTAAGATGGCATAATGGCTTTCAAGTCTCCTACAGAGGGCTCAGAGCAAACACACACAAATTCTTAATGCAGCAATTGTGAGTAATCAACCCAACAAATGAGAGTATCTGCAGACTCCTGTTACTTGCTAAACAATTCAGCATTTTTCATTACAGTTGACTTAACTGAACGCATAAATTCATGTCCATAAACAGGTCTTACAGCCTCTCAAAGAGAGCTAGTATACCAAAACCAGGGCAAAACTCAAGTATGAAATACTTACGTAAATGATAAGTGGTCTGTCGCAAATTTGCAGAACTAAAATAAAAGATATAAGTGCAGAGATCTGACTGCCGCAAATAACTTAATTGCACCACAGGGTGTCAAACAGGTCAGCTGAATGAACATTCTTGGCCATAAAGAACATGCAGAACATATAATCCAAAGTTTTACAGAGGTACAGAGTTTACCTTTTTTTATACAACATTGTCACTTTTTCATAAGTTAGACACATTACATTTGCAATACAATTTGTAAATATACAAATAACACAAAAGCATACTCACTTGGGTGCTGGATCTCCTTCTGTCTCCTCTTCAGAATCTCTGTTTGTGTCTCTGGGTAGAGGAAGAGATTCTGAGTTGTCATCACTGTCAGGAGTTTCTGAGCCACAGTTGCTGTTGTAGTCTGGAGGCAGTGCTGGTCCTGCAACTGAACATCCAGAGTTATTTGGGATCATAAAATCACAGAATGGTTTGGATTGGAAGCGACCTTAAAGATTACCTAGTTCCAATCTCCCTGCCATTGGCAGGGAACCTTCTAACGAGACTAGGTTTCATAAGGACACCTACTAAATGTTTCAAATGAGTACGATCTATGATGGCATTTCCAAAACACATATTTCCTTGGAATTAAGTTTATTCAATCACTGCTCTCTCCAGCATTTAGAGAAGGTATCTAAATAAACTTGTAGAAGTTACTTCTTTCTGCACCATATTTCCATCAACAACCAACCCTGAACTGCTCTGACTTAGAACATCACAAATCCATTACCACATGAGCATCTTCTGGAGCAGGACTAGAAAGCCCTGTTTTATATAACAACTAATGTACAATGGATGTGGCATAAACCAGTATGTTTAAAAGAAACTACCATCTTTAATAAAGCATTTGAAGCTTACTAGTGAAGAAACACATCATCTGTACATACACAGCGTGGGAGACCATAAATTCTTAAATGGGAGCATTTGTGACCATAAAGTATTAAACTAATTGCCAGCCTGCTTTAGGAATGGTTTAATGATTAAGGTTATTTTCAGTTCAGCTAAATGTGAACAGCAGGAACAGATTTAACTACTCTGCTGAAAAAGGGATGATTTAGGCATTCAGAGAATGAATTCAAAGAATTGTTGCTGTCAGAAGGCCAGGGTATTGGATGGAGCTCTCATGCTCCACTCAAACCTTCACCCTCTAGGGTAATATCTCAGCAAAATTAAAATTCAGACACTAACACTGCTAAGAGGCCTGAGCTGTTTCTGGCACTGTACCCACCAGCAGACACTGATCTTTCTAGATTTATTTGGCTATACTACCATGTGCAGTGGGTCCAGAAGCAGCTTAACCATTGATCCTGACAGCAAATGCTCCCCAAACAAGACCCTTAACACAGATACCCTCACAGGCTCGATCAACAAGGAGTCAGCTGGAGCAAGCAAAAACCAGCAATGGTCCCAAGGCAAGAGGCCTTCCCAAACCAGGGCAAGGCACCCATTTACACAAACACAGTACCAACAGCCCACGTTCCCATGTAATGGAGATTTGATTCTACTGATGATTTAGCACCCTGAGACACAGACACCATTCCTCCTCTTAATATCTCAAGCACCGAGTACAAGATTTGCAGGACAGAGAGGTATTTTTGTGAGGAAAAGACATTGTTCCCTTCATGAATAGTCAAGGGTCAGATGAAAAGATAAATGGTACCAGGAAATTAGATCTCCAGTTGAAGAACTACAACTTTTTGATAGTACAAAATACAACCTGATGCATATTATGGTTCCATTGTTAGCTGACAAAGGCTAGGCAGAAATCACGTCCTTCAAGTGAGCTTCACAAAGCTTTTAATCATCTTTAGCACAAGACACAAGGACAGTCTACTAGTTACAAAAATCCAGGCAGATCTGCTACTTCTTTTTTTTTCCTGTTTTAATGGAAAACTCTTTAACTGGGACATACAAATCCACTTCAGCACTAGGAAGGAAAAAAACCAACCAACAAACCACTTCTCTCGCCCCAAAAAACCCCAAACACAACACCCTAATCTATAAAAGTAAAGTAAGTTCAAGATGAAAGAAAACAAACAGATAAATGATAAGCAGGAATAAAAACTGCTTTCAAGAAGCCTCGTCTTTCAATACGAAAAGCACCACTTGAATAAAAGCGCTTAAAACCCAGACAAAACCTGCACAAACTGCTTTCTCCAGACGCCTGGTACCCTGACATTATGCAAGCACACTTCATTTGCTCTAAATGCAAAAGAAAAGACTTGGAGTGGAAGGAACAATCTCAGATACAATTTGATGAGTCTGATTAAAGAGAGGAAGAGAGAAATAAGGAGTAGTTTTGTGAGTTGCACAGAACTAGTAACACCAAAACTATTTAAGGAAGGCAACTGGTCCCACTGGCATGTTGCTCAACACCAGGGCTCACACACATACTTTTATATCCCAATTCCTCTCCGTTATGTTGGCAAAACTGTTTGCATGGGCTATGCAATAAGCTGGATCAGGGAACTTAAAAGTGCATAAAAATAGCACTGCAAGCCACAGCCCTCCCCTGGAAAGAACTGTTTGTTCGTGGAACTGCAGCCTAAGCGGGACAACCAGAAATTAAATAGGGACAGAGACTGACTAATGAAAGGAAAATGGCATTTAAAGCCTGAGGAAGAAAAAGTCATTGGACATGGTGAAAAGAAATGGAGGGGAAAGAGACTTGGGATTAAAAATTAATATGATCATGGTACTGACTGAGACTAACAATCAGGATAGTTTTGGGAGCCACAAGAAAGAGCAGAAAGGTAGGAATGGAAACTGCTAAGCATAAATTCTGGGAGCAAAGAAAGAAAAGGGTGAGGAGGGAGGCCAAGATCTAATCAGAAGCCTGTGAAATTCCCCAAAAGCCACAGAAAAGTGGAAAAATACAGATGAAAGGAGGAACAGCGAAGAGCTCTAAGAGTCAGGAAACTAAACCTAATGAGGTGAGGAGGATAAATGGATGTAGCAATGGCAGAGCAACAGGAAAGTGACAACATAACCAGAGCTCAAGAAGGACAATGGGATGAAAAAGTATGAGAGGAAAATTTTGGGGAGAGTGAGGAGAGAAACAGGACCAAGTGAGACTGAAGTGAATGTTTCACAGCTACTAGAAGTGACCATAGTCACCAGAGCCAGCTCATTAGTAGTATCTGCCTGAAAATAAGTAAATTCAATTCAGAAACCAAATTAAAAGCTACTTTTTGTTTTGTTTTGCTAGGGTTATTTCTGGTGTATTTAGGGATTCTAAGCAATCTACCACACCATCAGACCTTTACTGGGAAGCTCTAAAGGACAGACAAGGCCTTGCAGCTCCAGCATAGTGGTAGATCAACCCAGACATATCAACACACCTGTATTTTAACAAATGTGGCCTCAATGCTGAAACAGACAAAACTGCCTTCTGCGTCTCTGGTTATTTTTAGCCATTCCTTAGCACTTCTCTCCTGCTGGTACAAGGACAGCCCAGAGGCAGGGACAAATGGGCGAAAGGAAGTATGATTCTTCCAGCAGGAGCACAGTTAGTCCAGCTTCAAAGCATTGTCATGAAGTGAAGAATCAGGAAATGAGTGCATCCCATGGGTTGGACAAGCTGAAGAAGGTAAAGGATTTACCAGGGATGAACTTTTGGGTCTGTCCAGCTACCATTTGCCTCCACCCTGTTCCTGATTAAGGGTAACAGAAGTACTATTATCATCACTTCTCTGACACCAGAGGTAGTCCATGGGCAATGAGTTTTGTTCCATGGTAAGAACACCAATGGGTATTGCAGGAGAAAATGTCTGGATGCTCATATCCAGAAGGGTGGTGGGAGTGAGGCTCAAGGGGGCTGAGATATTTGCTACTGACTATGGCGCACATCAGCCTGCATAAAGGTATAAAATGCTGATGGAAACTGGGCCAACTAGTCTGCAGACAGCTCCCAGGTGGATTGCCTCCAGAAGAAATGTATTAGCAATAAATCTAATCGTAATCATACATAATCACTCTCCTATTTCTTGTGTCTGTCTGAGAGCCTTCTCTTGTGCCTGAGAGTCTTCTCTGCTACAGGCTGCTCAAAGTCCTACTTTGATGCTGTTGGGAAATAGAAACTATGAAAGTAGACTAAAAAAACAAGTGCTCTTCAAGAAAAGCAATGAGCAGCTCAAATATCAGTGAGACTATTACAACAGGAAAAATATTGGAAAAGCTGTTCAGCTTTAAAAGGTGAAGCATCTCTTAAAATAGTTAGAAAACACAAGGGAAATTGTTACAGAACAAATTCTAGGCCCATTTGACTCGAGACCCAGCAAGTGTTGCAGCACAGAAGGTGCTGGTGGCAGCCCCACCGTGTGATTTTTGTCACTCCAGGTGCAGGGCTCCAGATGGAGCTGTAGTTCTGTACAGCAAAGTGTGTTATGCCAAAGTGCCTGCTCTCCTTTCTTCCTCTGCACTGCAGCAGCCTGCCTCATGCAGTGAGCAGGGACACTTAGCTGCTGTAAGTCAAAGTCAGGAAAAGTTGGTGAAAATGATAAAAACAAACAACCTGCCAGTAGCCAGAGTTTGGGATTTATGTTTGTTTGTTTTCAAAGGCAAATAAATTCCTTCACCCACTTCACACAGAAATTTCCAAGCAGATCTTGGATCAGTTGCCAGTGCAACTGTAACACCATGGAACTGATTTACACTGGGACAAAGAGGGGACAAACTCAGCTGAGTAACCCAGACTAGACACTGCTGAAACACCCAATGTCACAAACCCATGGCCTAAGGATGAGTTTAATTTGTTTTGTTCATACATGATACAGATACTTGCAGCATGCAACAGTGTGTTGATGGAAAGTGAATAAGCCATTAACACAGATATGGCCAGGAAAGGCAGCACCAGCTCGTGTAGCCAGGGCTTCCACACAAACCCGAGATCCAGACCCAGAGCTTGATGTTGCCATGGTGTCAGCTAATGCAGCAGCTTTGTGCCTCTTGCTATTGCTCCCTCTTCTGGATTAAAAAATTAGAGAGCAAACAAGCACAACAAACCTTTCCCATCAGAGCTGCTTTCTCTGGAGTAACCAAATGGTCAGTGACACACTGCTAGAAACTGAAAATATGTACTAGTGCCTTGAACCTGGGTTAAAGGCAAGAAGTACAAACACTCCACGTGCTGCTTTCAGAGATAATACTGATAGAGAATATGCAAGAATTTTAGTGGGGGAACTGAGTTCCACTGCAGAAGAGCAGGCCTGGCAGTCAGCTGGTCTCGGTGGGATCCCACTTCTGATGTGATGGCTCTTAACATGAGAGACCCTGGCAGGCGAGGCACCACAGCCCCTCTGACCGGCAGTCTGCTCCACATCTTGAGGCACACTGCCTGGAAAACCACCGCTGATGAAGTGGTTTGGCTTGGCAAAGGAAAGCACGCTGCACAGGCCCAGCCTCCTTTTCTATCCACTAATTTCACACCTGGAGCTGCTGAAGAGCACAGGCTTCAAAGCGCACGTGAAACTCGAGCGGGACAAAAAGTAAGTGACTCAAAGCGGGATTTTTCTAAAAACGAGTTTTAGAGCGTTTCATACCTGTAGCATTCCATCGCATATGGCACTTTTTTTTTTTTTTTTTTTGCCCTGGAGAAGTCACTGTAATAACCCTCTCGGGAAGTTTAGCTCCATGCAGGTGCCGCACTGGCGGTGCACACCCCGCGCTGTGACACACGGGGCTGCGGGGCCCCGCTCTCCCACGCACGGAGATCCCGTTCTTTGGAACACGGGCTGCAGAGCCGATCTATCCCACTCATAGAGCACCTCACGCTATGGAACACCGCCTGCAGGTCCCGCTCTCCCACCCACGGAGCATCCCGCCCTGTGGCATAAGGGCCGCAGAGCCCCGCCATCCCACCGCCGGCGCGTCCCTGTGCTCTCACCCTGGCTGAAGTCCTCGCCCGGCTCGGCCTCGGCGCGGCGCGGGAAGCCGGGCGGCAGCGNTCTGCACCCGAGCGGCCTCTCCGGGCCCGACATGAACCCCTTCGCCTGGTACCCGCCGCCCCCGCCGGGGCTGCCTCCGCCGGGCATCCCCCCACCCTTCTTCTGCCCGCCGCCCTCCTGGGACCCGAACTTCTGGGGTGCCCCCCTGCCCTACCCCCCGCCCGGCCGCTACCCGCCGCCCGACAGCACCTACGCGTCCGCCGACACTTGCTCGCAGCCCAAGAGTTACTCCCAGCCCGCCGAGTCCTACTCGCAACCCGCCGACAACTGCCCGCCCGCCGAGAGCTACTCGGATCCCGCCCAGAGCTTCCCTCCCGCCGAGAGCTACTCCCAGCCTGCCCAGAACTACTCGCAGCCGGAGGGCTACCCCCAGCCCTCCGAGGGCTACCCGCCGGCTCAGAGCTACCCGCAGCCCGAGAGCTTCCTTCCCCCTCACGGCTACACCTCGCCTGCCGCCTGGTGCCCGCCGGCCTACGGACCGCGACCGCAGGGCCCGCACTCTGGTGAGGGGCAGGGAGAAGGCGTCTCTTGGGCCCACGGGCTCCTTCCCATCCCACGCAGGCTGGGGCCCCGGGGCTGTCCTGAACCCTTGGGGCTGCAGGACTCTCCTCCAAGCATGCTGGTCATGCAACCCTCTTATCTCTTCCCTAGATCCCTTCTCTGTTGCCCACCGAGGTAGGAGAAGGATGTTTTACCAGCTGTACGTGTGAATGGCTCATCTTTTTTCTTTTCTCTGTTCTGAAGGTGGAGATGGTAATTTCTCCCAGAAGTGGCAGGGCAAGCAAGTGCCTGCATTTAGTAAACGTTGTCCAGAAGAAAATAACAAGCCAAAGGTATGGAGTGGGGTCCCCAGCGCAAGAGGGACATGTACGTGTTGGAGTGGGTCCAGGGAAAGGCCACGAAAATTATCGGGGATGGGGGGAGCACCTCTCCTTTGAAGGCTGAGAGAGCTGGGGGTGTTCAGCCTGGAGAAGTGAAGGCTTCAGGTAGAATTCTGCAGCATCCTTTCAGTACTTTAAGGGAACTTAGGAAAAAGACGGGGACAGACTTTATTTATAGTACAGCCTGTAGGGATAGAACAAGGAGTAATGGTTTTGACTGAAGCAGAGTAGATTTAGATTGGACATAAGGAAGATGTTTTTTTACTATGAAGGACATGAGATACTGGCACAGATTGCCCAGAGAAGCTGTGACTGGTCCGTCCCTGGAAGTGTTGAAAACCACATTGAACGGGGCTTTGAGCAGCTTGATCTAGTCATAGATTGTCCCTGCCTGTGGTGAGAGGATTGGAACCAGATGATCTTGGAAGGTGTCTTCCCACCCAAACCATTCTGTCATGATGTTAGAGTCATGGGACTTGGCCCAAGGCACTATAGAGATCCCATTATCCTGTCTAACATGCTTGCCCTTAGATGAGAGCAAATATGTGAGAGTCCGTAACCCTTGAAAGATACATGTCAACCAAATTCTTACACAGGTTTGTGTCACCTTACTGTGGTGATGCCCAGCTGTCTAAATTACATTTACTGTTACATGGTCTAGACCAGCCAGGCAGATGACACTGCTGTGTGTGTAGTGGGAGAAGGCAGGGTCTGTGCCACCCTCTGAACTTGTCATGGGACAACAGTCATGGTCTGTCTTGGTGGGAAAGAGACATGGGGCTTTAGCCTAAATCTCACAGCCCTCGGGAAGTCCGTGCCAGCAGGCTGGTGTGTTTGCAGAAGCAATGATTGATTGGAAGGTGGTAGTGGGAAGAGCTGAGTACAGGGCACGTTGTTTAGAAGATACGTAATATGAATTTAACTTTTGTATTATGTTAGCTTATCTTTGAAACTTTTGAAACACGTGACTGCTTTATTAACAAAAATACTAATAGTGTTTCATGACTAACTAAATTCAGGGATATCTTGTAATTGCAATCCTGAGGTTATTTTGTCTTTTTTTTTTTCTTTTTTTCAGACCAAAAAGAAAAAAGAGCCAGTTTTCTCTCATTACTGTGATACCTGTGACCGTGGCTATAAAAACCAGGAGAAGTATGATGAACACATTTCACAGCATAAACAGGTTAATGAGTTTGGCTTCTTTTATTCACACTTTGATTTTTGCCTTTGTGCCTGGCAGGCAGTTAGCTGTAGTCACTCTTTGAACAGAAGACATGGGAAAGAGATTCCAGAGCTATGTCAAGTATTACTGGGGGATTTTTTTCTGAATGCTCTATGTCGGGGAGGCTTCAGTTGTGTTTTTGGTTTTATTACTGAAGCCTTTTATGCTGTTTTTGTTGCAAAGTATTGCTAAGTCATAGGAATTAATTAATTGACACCGCTATAGCATGTACAGTTTTTGTGTGGAAACATGTAAAAAATTTCCTTTATTGAAAATTACCAAAATTTGCAAGTATCAAACTTCGAAGAGTCATGCAAATTTTTATCTTGGGTAAACTTCACTTTCTCTTCAGTTATCGGATGCATTGCCTACACTGGTTATTCTAAAACCAGATGAAATTAAAAAGTGCATTATCCCTGCTTGCTGTTTTTACAATCACCTTTGTTAGCAAACTGGGTAGCTTACACAGCCTATGCAACAAACTGTGCAGGCAACTGGCACTGAATTTATTTGAGCTGTGCTCAAAAGCTTGTTTATGATTTGTGTAAATTGGTGTGTTTTAAGTTCACCCTCTTATCTTGCAGTGCTCAGAAGAAGGTTGCAGTTTCAGTGCACACGAGAAGATTGTTCAGATACACTGGAAGAATGTAGGTAACCCTCTGGGCCCAAAATAGAAGTCTGTTTCATAGCCCCTTTTCTCATTCTTCAGTGGTTTCCTTTCATTGATCTGGAAAGAAAATGTATCACTTCTGAGGAGAATCTGTTTCAAGACAATATTGTGCATGAAAATATGTTAAATAGTATGGAGTTTTCTAAATGAATTCATTTTATCATCTCTGTGTACAGTCTCACCAGTTTTCGAGATGAAAACGGTGTGATACCACTATACCTGACAAAATGATGTTTTCTTTTTTGAAGTGTGGTTTTTTTCCCTTCCTCTTTTAAACACCTGTGAAATACTTTTTCCTTAGGCACATGCACCTGGTGCTAAAAGAATAAAATTAGATAGTCCAGAAGAGATTGCTAAATGGAGAGAAGAAAGAAAAAGGTAAGACTCGTGGCCTATGGGTTTATTTTACTGTACTTTCCCTATTGGGCGCATTAGATGACATTAGCTGAAGGGCAGGAGCAGCACACAACTTGTTTCTGCTGTTCCACTGACCCTGCAAAACTCCTGGAGCAGTGATCTGTGTCTGAATGCCTGAGCCAGGAGAATTTGAGCTGCAGAGACTGTAATAATTTAGAAGATTATAATAGAAGGCAAGGTATCAGCTGAGAAAGGAAACAGCTTTCCCAGATGCTTGATGTGGTACCCCAGGTTAGGTGAAAGTCTCATTCTTTTTAGCTTGATCACGTTTTATGTCAGAAATGTTTGTGTGGGGGTTTTTAGTAGCTTAAAATCTCTGACTGTTGTGGCTATAATTGTAATACTGTGTGCAGATTTCCCCAGCTTAAGTTGTCCCAGTAGACCACACCAGAGAGTTTTCTTAAGGGCTTTCTGTGTTGCTTGATGCTGTTCTAGTGAAAGAGAGCAGAAACCATGAATGACACGTTCTTGGGCAGTCTAACTTACATTGTATGCAGGGAGAAAGGTAAAATTTTCCTATAAGCAGTATTTCATTATTTCTTATCCTGCAATAAGAAATAGGGTATAACTTTTTAATGTTACTGGTATTGAAGTAAGTTTATTTTTTTTCCTTCAGAGTTCAACGGATTAAAATCTACGCTTTCCCAGCAGGAGAAAGATTCTGCAGGCTTTCCTCACTTCTATTCATAATTTAGAATATAATCTTGCTAGTGATCAGTGCATGAGTTTAGTTTCCATGAGCAGGAATCCTATATGCAGAATGAGAAGTGATATAAATTTAATTTTGAGATCAGTGGTGATGAGCTAGGGCAGTGTACTAGTCACGTGGGGAATTTTTAGTGAAAATAAACCCAGTGGTCTGATGGAATCTTACTGATGGATCCACCTTTTATCCATGTCAGAAGGCAGTGTTAATGCCTTCTTGCTTTGAACTTCACTTCCCTTAACAAGTTTTTTCACTGCTTTTTTTGAAAAAGAGAAATGAGTGGAATTTATTGTAGAATTTTTTAACTGCGTCCCATCCATTTTTTCCTGTATGGAGAAGCAAAATTTCTCCCCATGTAAGTTCATTCTTGGAGGTTTTAACTTTTCTTTGGACATGGTTTCAGCTTTTTCTGCAAATTTTAGAAAGGCAAAGGGAAATCTCACCACTATGTCAGCACATCACAGCAGTCAACTGTTGCACCTGCTGTTCATTTTTTACAAATGAAAATAGTCCATAGGTTCTTAAAAAAAAAAAAGCTTTTTTTAATGCATAAACAAGAGATTATTTTCTCCCATTTTTAAAATGCCATCATTAACCAGACAAAAATTGGTTGTGATCTGTGCAAATATAAGTTTGGTGTTAGATTAGGCAACTTTTGGTGCTAGATTAATTTTCATTCCAAGGTTAACTTTTATTCAGAAGATGCTTGAGGGCTTGGTTTTTATTTGCTTTCAGTCTACATATTTCTGTTGTGGTTTTTTGGTCACTAATTTTCTAACGGTACCTCCAAGGAAGAAGATTCATACTTGTATGCATTCTCTGAGAGAGTCTTTGCTACTACTCAACTTTTCATACACTTCTCTGTTTTGGGAGGTGTTCAGGAGAGTTCCTGTCTAGCAGCTGATGCTGAGGTTTAAGTGTTGAAATGACGTTTATGATGTATATGTAGTATGTGCTCTATTAGAACATTAGGGAAGTGGGAATTGAATGTAAAATTATGGACAAGATACTGTTTGTGTGGGGAGTGGGTGCTGCAAATTGTAGCAGCCTTTATCTGCACTTATTTGTAAGGGTGATGCTCTGCCTGAGGTGGTTTTGCTGAGCTTCTCAAGGATCTCATGTTGGTTTTACAGATGAATATAATTTGGCTGCCATACAGCATTGCTGAAAGCCTTTGCTCGCTGCGGCACAGTAAAATCAAAGGAAATAAAGTCTTGTGGTCACAGCCGCCAACCAGAAAAGGCAAAATGGAATTAGGACTGTCTGAGCCAGGGCCACTAGATGGAGTAGTGCCTCATCTTGGTACTTCAGGCCTTCTGTGAGCATCTATTTAGCCGTGATGGATGGGTGTAGAATGACTACCTGGGAGGCTTTTGTTACTCTTTGTGCAGCAAGGAAGCTCTATGAGCATCCTTCTTTTTTTAATTCAAAAAAAAAAAAACGAGGGTGGGAGGCAGGCAATGAGAGAAAGCCAGCTGGAACTTTTGTTCAGCATTAATTGGGTCACCAGCAAAGAATCAGTTTAGTACTGAAAATCTGTTATTGACTCACAGTAAACATTGCATTGTACAGAAAAAAGGGACACCAGAGGGAGTCTGAGCTATTAAGCAGTTTTGGTTTATGGTGACAGGAAGAAACCTTTTTCTTTCTAGAAGCTCCAATCAGAGCTAAGAATGAATCTTTTAGGTCATTAATAGTTTGTTTCTAATTAGGTTGCAGTGATTTAATATGTGTGTTTCCATGCTGCATCCTGTCTTGCTTGTTCTTTCAGCCGTTATAAATAATTACTTGCAGAGTTGAGATTTTTCTTCTTAATTAGCTGCTGTGTTGCTCAATTGTGTATCCTGCTTAAAATCTTCAGGAAAGAGCTTGTGTTTAGCCTTAGTCTCATAGAGGAAAGAGGAGGAGGAGAGCTGGTAAGGAGTATCTCTCGATGAAGCATGCTGGGTCAGAATGCTGTTTTCCTGTTGAACCTGCTGAGCCAAGAAATCTAATTAAGCAAAGAGCAATAGAGATGAAGTTTCATGGGATCACAGGGTTTCCCTGTGTTTTGCAGACAGATGGTTGTGAAGTCTGACATCAACTTTTCTTGTTTTGATTTGTCCTGTCCCTTCCAAGTGTTGAGAAATGTGCTGTCTTCAGCATATTTTTTCAACATGAGCTTAAAGAGAATTATCTGCAATGCATTTCCTTAATGTGTCAGAATGAGGTATTGCTGTCTTCCCTACTCCACAAGTGAGATCTGGGTCCTGCCAGCCCATCTGTTTCTCACCAACATTTCTTGAGCAATGGTTATTAGTAAGAATGTGGCAAGGCTCCCTTAGCGTTAAAGTGAATTGTTAAACTTACTTTTGCTTAGCTCCTAATATAACATTGGGGGATTTTCTTGAGCTTGTAAATTCTCCCCTTTCTGCCCCGCTTTCTTTAATCTCTTGGCATTGGTTTGTTCACACAGGAATTGTCTGTTGTATTTCCTTGCAATACATCTCACAGGCTGAGCATGTGCTTAGTGCTTGAAGTCCAGTACTGTTAACCACACCACTTTTAATTAATTTGTGGTTTTCTAGTTGCATAGTGATAATCCTAGAGTAGTTTGGAATCCTCCCTGGCGTTGTGTTTGTTGTAGTGAAGTATGTGATATGGAAAATAATTTCTTATAACTGGGTAAAAGTAGAGAAGACAAAGCAAAGTACAAGGGATGTGTTGGTAGATCAAGGTAAACGTAGATACAATAAAGTTTACTCTGCTGGGATAGATTAGCAATAAAACTGCTTCAGCTAACATATGGTTAAATCAGATATGGGAAAGTTAAGCCAAGATTTTATCAGCTCTGTGGGGTCATTTTTGTTCCCTTTGGGCTATCCATGTCTCCTTTGCTGTCGGCTGTGCACATGCAATTAAGACCAGCTCAAGAAATTATTGAGGCATTTTTCTCACAGTGCTGTTCCTATTAAAATGATGAACTTGTGTAGCTCTTGACTCAGGAATCCGTTGTGTAAACTGCTACAGAAACAGGTCTCTTTTCTGTTAGATGTTGGCAAAGCTCTGTTTCTTCACTGCTTGCTAAGAGCTGCTTTACTCCAATGTTTATGAGAGCAAGATGAAGTATGCTGGCCTATAAAAAAATGCATGGCTCTGGCTAATGTGCTCATTTATTGGACAAAAAATCTATTCACTAACACACATGTTACTGATTATGCTCAGTGTCAGTGTTCCCTGTCTCTAGAAGCTTTAGGGTAGCCTTTACCTGCATGTCTCACTTTGTTGGGATATATTTAATATACTCAGCTTAGCCTGAAAAGCTGTGAAAGAGGGCTGCCTTCTCAGGCCGTACTGGCTTCATGAAGTCTGCTGTGCCAAACCATCACATCCTGGTTTAACTCTTCCTTTTAAAATAAGTTGCTTAGCTTTGTAAAGCCCTGTGGGGACTGATGAACCTGTTTGTATTCAAGCTCTGACAAGTTGTTTGCAAGGCATAAGTGCTGGAGTACTTCTGCTTCAGTGATGTTTGTAGGTAACATTTTAGGAACATCATTTTCTTAGGAGAGGAGGAGGGCTTGCCATCTTAGAAGGGTGCAAACCCAAGTCAGATCTTGGGATGTAAGCATATGGCCTTTTATGTGGAGAGACTCAGTTGAAGGGATGAGGTAAAGGCAGTGAGTAAAACACCATTTAACATTTGAGAAGAGCTGGAGAAAATAAACACAGCCACTACAGATGCCTTCAGATGTGCTTCTGCAGGCACACTGGGACTCGTGACTTGAGCTCTCGCCAGCTGTCAGTTACTGCCTGTGTCAGCTGGAAGGGTGGTTTAGGAGAAATCTGTCAGCCTTGGCAGTGAATGGAACTGAAAGTGTTGGTACAGTCCATTACGGTGGCTCGTGGAGGGAGTGGTAACTCACAGGAATGAAAGTGGGAGGCATTCATGTCTCAAATCGTGCTGTGAGAGCATGTCTGAATATGTTCTTAATCAGCATAAGTGCTGGAGCATTTGAAGGCTCCTTTGCTCTAGTATTTAGGGTCTTTCCTTCTATTTAAAACACCGCCACCCCCCCGCTGCCTCTCCCTCCCCCCTCACAATCTCTACAATAAGCTTGGGGATTTTTTGAGCATAACTACTTGTTTTATAGCTTGCTGTCCTCCTGGAAGCCTTTGTGTTTGAAGGGAAGCACCTTCTCCGAAAACTGCGGAGCACAGGGGTCTTTGTCAGTGTGAAGCTTTTGAGATTAAAGACTTCATTGCACATTTCCTGTGTGCTGGGAGTGTTGTAACATGAATGAACAAATCTAACTAACAGGGAAGAGCAGGGATCATATCCCTATGCTCACTTGAGCTGTATGGCAGATTTCTGGGAGAAATCCAAAGAAAATAGATATTGACAGCTCATGTTCAAATCCTCTTCAAGGAGACAAGTTCTGTAGTGTGTTTAGGTTTGTCTCGTAGAAAATGCTTCTCTTTTTCCCTTGGTATGCGGTTGAAGCTGTCTTGAATCAATATGACACTTAGCATTCATGCTGTAATATGGGGGAAATGCATGTGATAAGATTAAATATTTAAAGAAAGATACATGTCTTTTTTTGATAGCTGTTTTTAGTGAGAAGCTGTTCTATGTTTCTCTTTACTCCATTTTAATAGGCATCAAATATTTATACCTTGTGTTTCTATCCAGAAGCTGGGGGAGCATGTGCATGTGTTCCTCATTTACCACCTTTATCTCAAAGCTCTGGCATTTAGCTAATTAATATTTGCAGAGCAAGTAGTGTAGCCATTTTTGGGCTTTGTTGGTAAAAAGCCTGTTGCCCAGGCTCTGCTTGTTAGAACCAGTGAGGCATTTGTCTGGAGGGAAGGATGTTAAGGGAGGTGGGGAATGGCAGAGACTGGATGGTTTGGGAGATGGTTGTAACAGTAGATTTCTTTTCATCTGCATGATTTCGCAATTTTTCTTGAACCTGGAATTAAGCGGGCAGTAATTCTGGTGAGCTTGAGGTCAGTGTGCAAGCACATTGCTGAATATTGCTCGAGAAGGAACTTGTGTGCTTTTCCCTGTCACATTAAAGGAATCTTGTGCAACCAGAAGCTGTTCATATAACCTTTTTTTTTTTTTTTTTTTTTTTTTTTTTTTTTTTTTTTTTTTTTTTTTTTTTTTTTAAAGTTTACAAGAACTCAGCAGTTAGTTTGCTAAAGGCATATCATTCAAATAATCCAGTTGAAGCTCTACTGAAATAAAATAGAGGACTAAATCATGCTAAATTATGTGTTGGGGCAAAGAGAGGGTCCATGACTATATCCAAACTGTTTGTCTGTACCTTGCTTGATGATTTGGTAAATCTAAGAATGCTAATATGATAGGTTTTTTGAATTTTTTTTTTTTTGCTTTTGTTCATTGCATGTGGATATGTCAGCATAAATGCACTCAGGTTTCTTTTCCTCACTAATGCCTTTTTAAGAAAGAAACAGTCTGTTTCTGTTTCACCTTCCTTGAAAATGTTTAAAAATCTATAATGTTTATAGAGGAATCTGGTTTGGTAAAGGGGGAATTGGGAAACTACAATGAATCCTTTAAGAGCCAGTGAAACTATTTCTTTTCGTCTAGAAATTTTCCTACATTGGCAAACATTGAAAGGAAGAAGGAAATGCAGATGCAGAAGGAGGAAAGGGGAGAAGTGCTGACTACCCAGCAGTTTGGGTAAGTGTTTTGAACCAAGCTTGTTTCTTTCCTGCCACTGAGTTCAAAAGTATGCTCTCTTACTGTGGTCTCCCAGCACTTACTGCTTCCAACTGTATACAGGATCTGGCTGCCCTTTAAGAGAGGACAGGTCATTTGACAAACTGCTGATGTAATATTCTTTTGTTTACTTCATAGTGCTCCAAAGTCCACTTCAGTTGAATGAAACAATAACTACATTAAAAATCTGGTATTCTGGCTTGTTTGAGAAAACCACTTTCTAGTGGCCATTCATTAGATCAGCATAACCTTGGTCTCTGAAAAAGTAGTAATGGAGACAAAAGTCATGCAACAAATGATTCCACATGGTTTAATCCTTTATTGCCTGAAAATGGCCCACAGAGATTTTATTCTTACTCTCTCCCTTCTGATGATAAATCAGTGAAGAGAAGAAAAAGATAAAGATGATGGAGGGTAGAAAAAAGAAGCAGCACTACTTAAGTTATAATGAAAACTATATTAAAATAAAGTTAAGTCTGTCTGCTACCATTGTTCTGACCTAGTACTTACTCATCTTGGATTTTTATCTGTTCTCTGCCTTATAAATTATTTTCCAGCATGGTTTTGTTCTTCTCACTCAGTTCCACATCTACCTAGGTGGAACCACCTAACTTCATTAGCTTTGCTTTGGAACCTGTGGGAAGATTGTTTTCTGTTTTGTGCAAGGAACAAAACTTGGACCATGATAAAAATGTTTGAGCTAGTGCAGAATAAGAAGTTAGTGAATTTTTTTTAATGTGAACAGTGCAAATTACCTTGTTGCAGCATGTGCTTCAGAAGATCCAGCACTTACCTGCCCCCACCCAACCAGTTGCCTTTCATGACTAAAAGGAAATATTTATAGAAGACTGAAGTAAAACTTCCTTCAAAGTATATAAAATTGCAGAAGTGCTTTGCACCCCAGGAACTAAACCTGGGCATTGAAACTAAAGTTGCAAACATATATGATATTATGTTTGGAGATTCATAGGATTAAAGGTGGATTTTCTTTGTCACAGTAACAAACTGTTTGATATCTACAAGTTTTATTTGCTGACTTTTGTGGCTGTGAGTCAGATGCATCAAGTAGTCTTAAATGTCCATCAGCAATTCTATGCTGTTACATGCTGTTAGTAGCTTTATATCTGGAAAACTTTTTGGAAAAAAAAAAGCCCTCAAAATTGCAGATTGTTTGCTTCTGCGTAGCAACTTTTTATTCTAGTTAATTCTAGAAATCTCTTCTTTTTCTCCCCTCCCTTCCCTGAGCGAGTAGCACGCTAGACTTGGTGAGCTATCCATAAGCTGTCCTTCCTGCTTTGTATATCAGCTGTAAAGATTCAGGAATTGGTACTTATCTGGCAGATTTACTGATGTGTGAGTCAAAAATAGAATACAGCTTGTTCCCTGCAAGCTGTGCTATTAAAGCAAATAGCTAAGTAATATTTAGAAAGGATTAGATACTTAACACTTCCATGGTGCTTTCCATTTGTGGTTCTCTGAAGTGCTTTGCAGCTCCTAAGTCTCAGCATCTCTGTGTGTGAGATAAGAGATGCAGAAGACAACTTTGGAAGCCTGGCTGGTGTCTCACAACTCTGAGTGATAGTGCACAGCTCTCCATGCCCTCTGAATGGAGAGTGAAGGGCAGGATATCTTCCAGGAGAGAATGGCAGAAGGCAGAAGCCAGTCTGATATTTGTTGGGACATGTTTTTGACTTTGAGGTTTCTTTATGGGTATTTGAGGCCCAAGAGAATTTAGAAAGTTGTTTTTAACCCTTTGTCAAGGACAACAGCTTTAAGGTTAAGGACAACAGCTTTAATTGAGCCTGTATTTGCTTAATATCTTCTAGGTAGTACAACGTGCTGAATTTAGAGCGTGGTTGTACAAATTCAGAAGTGCAGTTTTCTCTCTTGTTGGAGTTGAATCATAGGAGATAATATTAGCCTTCTTTTGTGGGTGAGGGACTGATGCACAGGAAGGCAGTGGCTTGCCACATGTGCCGCAGGAGCACTGTGGTGGGTGGTGCCATCAGGGATGAGCAATCAGTGTTGGACACTGTAGTGAAATGACTGGAGAATGAAATTAAATGTGTTTTGTTGTGATATAAAATCATTTTGAGTGCTATGACAAGCCTTGTGCCCTTCTCAAGAAGGACTTGATAAGGCCAGAAAAGCATGGAAGAGAGGAGTGCTGGTAATGGGAACATTTCTGAACAAGCAAAGTAGTGGGTGGCTTGAAAGGGCTGTGTGATGGAGGCCTAGAAAAATTGCATAGGTGGTTGAGGTGAATAAAGTGGGATTATACACTGTTTCCTGTAACTCAAGGAGGATGGGCACTAAATGACTTGTTTAGACCTCAGAATGAAGGCAAACAAAAAATCCTTTGTCACAAAATACTAACACCTTGCTGCAAGATTTCAGGGATGCCAGACATGAACACACCATCCCACATCATGAGGCCTGTGGTTGACTAGGGATAATAGGTCCTCAGTCGTGCTGTGGGTGAGGCTGAGGCAGGGAGGACTGATCAGAACCAACCATGGGGCTCAGTCAGGACAGGAGATCTTGTGTAGTTTTTGCTGTTGTAATGTACTGATGGTTAGTTACAGTCTTGTTTTGCTGAATTAAATTTCTGTTGCTTGGAAATAAATACTTTCAAGAAGCTTCAGTTCAAAAAGCTTCTATATTTGCTTTTCTCTCTTGGTGACATTTATTCTTGTATCTGTAGAATTCAACCAGAGTTTGTTAAGCTTCCCAGGTATCTTCCTATCAACATGTGTTTATAGGATAACCTGGAAGATAATGGAGCCATGAAAGATAAGTGAAGCCAGTGTGCTGTGCTCTTCCTGTATTTCAGGACTTGTTATTTTGTTTCAGGTTTTAAAAAATGTGTTATCCTGATGGACATTTCTTTTATTCCTTTTCCTTGGAATGGAAAAGATGAATGGCATGTTAGTTGGAGGTGGGAGTAGGTAGTCATTGCAGCTGATGGTGTCAGATGGCTGAATGGATTTGGTGCAGCAAGATGCTTCTCAGAGCTGTAACTAGAAAAAAAGAAACTTCAGCAGTAAAAGAATGTTTATAGTAGATGCTTTCCTTTTAACTGCGTGTTGCCACTGTTTTGAATGACTTTCATGCTTCAGTCAAGAGAGTATTTGTTGACTTCGTTATCTGAAATGAAAATGCCATGTCCTCACACTGCAGGTTATCAAGAAACTTTCTTAGCCCATGTACCCTTGGCCTTGTTGAACACTAAAAAGTCATGAACTGTTCATTCAGGTTCCAGCTTTGTCCCATTGCCCTGCCTGAGATGAGGTGTGACTGATTTTATGGTCTGTCACATTGTGCTAGCTGAGCTGGTCTAAGTCCTGGCATTGTTCTGTGTTGCTGAACCTTAAACAAGGGCCTGAGCCTTTTGGTTACATGAGTTGTTTTTATTCTCATAGCTTATCATCTGTATGAGCTTTCTCTTTTTATTCTCCAGCAAGATGAAGGGGATGTGGAAACCTCCAGAAAATGGAGAGGCTCTTGGGCATCAACGAAGACACAGGAGAAGACAATGGCGCCCGTTCTGGAAGAAATTTAGGAAAAATGGCGGTGATTATCATGGACATGGAACTCAAAATGAAGCCAATGGACCAGAAAACGGCACATGTGAAAAGGAAAATGAAAAGCAAAATGAAAAGCAAAATGCTTTGGCAGACCAAGCATATGAAAAAGATGTGGACCCTCTTGGTCTTCTGGCAAATGGTGATGTTGGTAAGATGAAAGAACTTGGAGAAGTTTTATTTTAAATAGTTGTTTGAAGTTTAGATGCTGAGACTTGGTGCTTCCTAGTCACCATTTTGGAAGTCTGACATGAAGTTTGTGTGCAGCATTACATGTTCTGATGTAAATATTGTACAGTAGTCTAAAGACTGTGCAGCACCAACTTAGGTTGCTAAATTAACATGTGAGATAAGAAAATATTTATAAAACCAGAAGAAGAATGAAGTACTTCAACAGCCAAATCATTTTAAAAGACTGTTAAATATCCCTTTGTGGTTTTGAAAATAACAGTATTTAGAAAGTGAAAACAAATGGATTTCCTTGTATGAGTTAAGTGAATTACTTGAAGTGTCAGTATTTTACTTTTAATTCTGTTGTTTACTGTATTATTACTCTTGACATTCTCCATGTGTATGTGTGTTTTCTGAAGTATTGCTGCTTAGTTTTTTTGGGTTTGTTTTTTCGTTGGTTTTTTTTGTGAGCATTTCTTTTTCCTCGTGCTGGCAGCAGTGTAAATTCTTCAGATCTAACTATTTATAATATAGTCGGCAGTGATGCAGTACTCTTAGAATATGGCATGTAAGCTGACTTATATATAACTCTGGCTATTTTTAGCAACGAGGGTAAAATACATTCCCTGGAAAGATGTCTGATGCTGAGTTTTTCCTCCTGAAAACATAATCTTCAATTAGTCAGAACAAGAACTCAGCATCCCTATGCAATTTGTTTATTCCATTAATCTTTGCATGTTGGGAAACTTAAGTATGCGTAAATATATCTGTATTTCCCTGCAGCGTCTGTGTTTTACTTAATGATAAAAGGTCTAATTATGCCAAAGTACAGCTAGTGACTTCTGTTATAGTAGGTAGAAAAGGGATGTGGTACTTGCTTATTACACATTATTAAAGCTAGTTGCAATTTTTTATACAATTGAGAAATATCGCCAGAACAAATAGTAGCAAACACAATATAACTAAGTAGAATTTAAAAAAAAAAGCCAAAAAAACCCAGCCCAAATCCATGAAATTACTTTGTAGGTACATCTTTTTGATTCTATTTTTATTTTTATTTTTGTTTTTATTTTCCCTGATTGGCTTCTAAATCCTTCTGCTCCATCTCAGAACTAAATCCAGCAAGACTTCAAAACAACATATTATGAAATCCTCTCTCTCTTTACCTACACTTGATAACAAAACCTATAATTATATTTGGTATGCAAAGAGGGAAGCAGAAAGCTCAGGCTTGTGTTCAGGAAAGTTTTTGTTTCAGTAACATTGCTGGCAGGACTATAAGCCAGTGGAGGCACCAGTTTGCCACCACCTGTCTGTAGAGGGCAGGCAAACGTGGGGGGTTTTCTATCAGCCCACAGCACTGAGCGTGTTGGTGCCCAACATCAGCTGTGTGTGGTGCTTAGATGGGCATTTAGCAGCAAGGCTGGCTGTTGGCAGGATTGCTGGGAAAAACCCCTCTTGCCTTTTCTTTCCCTGCAGAATCTGACAAGGATGAGGCAGCTGAGGAAGATGGGAGACTGGCAATGACAGTTGTCCCCAGGCAGGTGACCTCTGCCCTCAGCGCGCTGTCGGTCAACTATGGCAGCGGATCTGACAGCGAGCCCGAAGGTGTGTAGAAACAACCTCTGCCCTTCTACCCTGTGTCACACTGCAGTGCTGGGGACTGCAAGCAGGACTGTGGCCTTTTTTGCTGTCCTTTTCTCAGCAGCGTGTCTTGGGTTGAGAGAGGAGGAATAAAATGTCATTGATTAGGTTGGGTGACATCAATTTCCCAAGCCTTTTCTCCTCTAGTTGGGGAAAAATAAGGAACCTGTTTTCAGTCTTGCTTCAAGTCATGTTAGAATAGTGCCAGGAAAAAGCTGTTATTGTCACTCTGTGAACTAATTTTCACATCCTTAAGGGCTTTTTCCATAGAAGGCTGCTGGGTGTTGCAGGAGGACTTGAACTCTCTGTAACTTGGATTTTGTGCTTCTCTGAGTGTACGCATCAGTGTGTGGTGAGGAATTGCTGCTGCTTGTTTTTGCAAATATTTGCTATGCCTTACTTGCCCTGGCTGGCCTACCCAAAGTTAGAGAGCATCTAGCAGACAGTGAACTGAGCTTGGGCATCCTCTGCCCTGACTGTATCATGATTTTCTCAGCAGCCAAATTCGCAGCAAGCTATAATGTGAAGCAATGTACTTACGTGATAAGAAGGCAGAGGTTTGAAAATCTCAGTCAGGTCTTACTCCTTTTATTTTTCTTTTTGTGCTGTAGAGTTGAAATACCTTGTTTTCCTTTCTGTGAATGTTTAGAGATAGTTCTTTGTATTTAAAAGGAGAACTCAAGCCAAACAAAACCCTCCCTTCCTCCAAGTAAACCTTGAACATCTTCACATCAGGTGTGAGCAAGACTAACGAACTGCCAGTGCATGGGGATATGAGCATGTTGAAGAGGCTTTTAAGTTTGAGATGAAAGTGTGTTCTTTTTCTTTAAGAAATCCCTGTCAAGACTGCAACAAAAGCTGAGAGAAACCAGGCTGTGCTCAGAAATACACCTCAGACTACTCCTGCTCCTCAGAGTGGGAAACTGAATCAAAACCGCCCGGAATGCGCAGGCACAACGTTGAGGAGCTCGAATTCAAATGCGCGTCCCCGCCGAGGGCCTGATAAGCGGGGCAGGAAAACATTACCTCGCCTTCCCAAGCGCCGTCCAACTCTGCTGGAAATGGTAAGAGGCTAAAACAAATAAAATAATGCCTCCTGTGCAAGAGCAGAACTATTTGTGAGGGTTTCTCCTCTTCCCTGTGGGAAGTTAGAGCAGTCTATTAGCACAGGGCCTGGCTTAAGAATAGTAAAGTGAGCATTTCACTTGGAGAAGGTGAAGGTGCTTTGATAGACAAATAGAAATACCCTGGCATGCATTCAGGTAATGACTGACTTTGATAAACAAGAGATGACAACTAAATCATGTGTCTGGAGCGAGCTGCACAAGGAGCAAACTCTTTGTTCCTCTCTCTTCCCTTCCCGGTGGCAGTATCCAGTAGGTTTTGTTTGTGTGTAATCCCTGCAGCCATGATCTGATCTTTTGGCTCCCAGCTTTGCTGTTCAGCCACCTTCCTCTGCTGGAGGAACACACAGTTCTTTTTGCACATGGAAAGAGATCTTGTTGAGAAGTGTGTTGGTGGCTTAAACTACAGAGTGGTGTTGAGCTGCAACCTGCTTGCAGAAGGGTTTGATCTCTAAGCATGTTTAGATCAATCTGAGGAGGGGACAGCACCTTGAAGAACAGCAGGTTGGTGTTTCAGAAGGTAGAAAGAGGTTTGGAGGGGTGAGTCCAAGATATTCCCAGTAGCAATGCAAAGCGACCTATTTGGCCAGAAAGCTGGGTATCTTTCTTTAGAAAGCTCCAACAGAACCTTGGAGCTTTTATTGTATTTATTACTCAAAAGCAGTACTACCCTTGTGATTCTATAAATAGCGTAAAGCTCCTCCATCAAGGGAAAACTTGCAGTGGGCAAAACACAGGAGAAAGCAGGGTGCCACTGACATCAGAGCTCTGAAATAGCACAGGATGTTTCAGCAAGAGATACCTGATAAGGTACATCCCAAGCTGCAGATGTGGGAGAAATCCCTCTGTAGTCTTTTTAGCACATGGTACCATTGCTGCCAAGAATTGAAGTTCCTAGGGACTGAAAAGGAAGTGTTTATCCTTTGTGTAGCTCCCTAAGCATGCAGTTGCCTTTATCACTTGCTCTTCAAAGTTGTTGGTGATCAAAGCAGTGACGACTCTGGAAGAAAGTCAGATGAAGTCCTACATGCTGAGAGAAGCTGGCAGTACATAGGAAACCTGAGTTGGAGCTTGCCAGTATGGTCCATTTTTAAAATTGCATTTTAGTGAGGTTTTTTTTGCCTTTTCAAATTGGTCAGAGTGTTTTTAGAGAATGTGTACTGTGACTGTGAATCACAGAGGAGGGCCTGAGGTTTGCAGGTAGGCTTCCATTGTCATTAGAAATGGTCAGTGTATAAAAACCTTGAGAGACAGCAAGGTTGAAATTTTACAAAATGGATCCAGAAAGTGCATTAGAATGCTAAAAAAAAAGTGGTTGTATCAATGAAATGATATTTTTTTTGAAAAAGAAAGAGAGGTAGGAGAACAGCTGCAGGTATCTCTTGGCAGTCGTTCAGCAGTGAGATGGGCACTACTAAAACATGTTTGTTGTAGATATGCAGACACTAATGTGTATTTAGTCATTTTCTATGCTGACAAAATCAAAGGCTTGTGTACTGTTACTCCACTGATACCCATCCCTGCATTAAAAAATGAAATACAAAGATATAGTCTTTGATAGGATGACTTCTGCAGCCCAATTGGGCCCTAATTTGGCCATTTGGTAGTTCACCAGTTTGTCCCAGTCGAACAAAGAGAACATCATTATGCTGTCTCTTGTCTGCCCTGAAGTACATCACCTAGTTCAGATGGAAGGTTCCTGAAGGCTCATTTTAGGTGTCAGCTGCTTGTAACACCTCTTAGCCCTGATCTAAGTAGAAATATTCAGACTTAAAAGTGACCAGTTAAATCACTGTTGAAACTTGTAACAACAAAAAAAGCTGCTCGGTGACATTACAAGCCAAACTTAGCCAGATCTCCTGCCGTGTGTAATAAAGCTCTCCTGCAAATGATCAGGTAGTTACAGATCTAGCCACTTGGCTCAGATTTTGTGTTTGTTCATACTACTAGTTCTGCTGACACTCGCAATGAAAAAGGTTCATTCAGCTCTCTGGCTGATAAGTTTCTTTTTCCTACTACCAAAATGAACTTCAGTGAGGTTAAAGACGATGAGGAAGGCCTCTAGCACTTTGATTAAGCTACTAGGATTACACTGGTGTATGTATTATAGCCCAAACCAGTTACTGCTGTTTAAATCCATGGTCTGGTACCTGATGAAAGATGCCCTTTCCTTGTATTTATCTTTTACTCATAGGGGGTTTAAATTAAAAATGCATGGTATATTAAACTGCAGATACAGTATAACTCAGAAAGTGTGAAAAATTATAATAGACCTGCTACCCTGATGTACTGGAATGCATGGCCTGGTATTACAGTCCATGATATGAGAACATCATTGTCTCTGGTATGGCAGTCTCCAGCCCCATGTGTCCAGGACCTGTTTAACTTGAAAGATGTTGGAAATTACTGAGTAGATCAGTATATCTTGCTCTGCACGTATCAGCTACAGAGCAACAAAGGGAAATGTGAATCATCTTCTCTTTTTTTAATTTCCAGTTGCTGGCCCAGGACATCCGGCACGAAAGGAATGTGATTTTGCAGTGTGTTCGATACCTCGTCAGAAATAACATGTTTGGACTTCATGTTAAAACAGAACCACAGGCTGAAGCAGAAACTGGACAGTCCTCTACACCAACAGCAGAGCCTTCCATGGACAAACCCGATGAATCTAATTGTTCTTGTAGCTCTGACCTTCAGTTAGAAGGAGGACAAGAAGATGCATTATTAATAGCCCAGGGTGAGAAAGAACCTGTCGATCAGACTTCACAGACAGCTCAGTTGGCAGATGAGGACACGTGGGAAACCCCGTCAATTCAGTGTGAAGGAGCACCATAGAGGATGTCTGTTATGGACAGTAGAGCAAAGGCTCGCATTTTCTACACAACTGTCGTTTTTTGAAAGACATCAGTGTAACAAAAAATCATTAAAGCACATACAAAGAGCTGTTAAAACCACTTTCCTGATCTGTTCTGCCCTAGGTGGCCATTTCCTTGGAAAACATGTTGGGTAATTCCATTTCCACATGGCACAAAGGCAGCAGTGGCACAGAGTATGACCTTCCTTAGAGTAGGTGCTGATCCCTGCTCTAGAGCTTTAGAGTTCTGAGTGTTTTACCTTCTTAAGAAATGTGTGTGAGTCCATCCCCAGAGCTAAGTAGGATGGATCTTCCTCATGTGAAGTCATGGACCAGTGTGTGGGGAGCATCTTGAGCATCCAGAAGTATTTCAGTGTAGTTTCAAAATGGTAATGCAGTGCACACCTTGTTTTACTTTAGCTGTTATAAGATATATCCAATATAAATCTAATATATCCAGTGTAAATAAGGAAGATATAATGGACCTGGCTCAAAAAGTACTGCTTATACTAGGAGCTTCTTCCTCCCTGAATTAAGTTGTTAAATGAGCAGATAAATGGAAATGAGGGTGGAGGTTTTATTTATTTTAAAAATAAATAAATGAAGATACTCTTAACTGCATCAGTGCTGGGTTGCTGGTTGACCTCAGGTACGCAATATTTGAGCTTTAACTGCTGTTACAGTTATTGCCTGACAAATTAACTGCTGAAGCAAACTCTCAATATCATTGTCAAAGTTTAGAAAGCTTACCAAGAGTTACTGCTTGCGTTTTGCATATAGGTTGGGAATTTATTAGTTGGCCTTCTGGAAGAGTGCCTTGGTACATTGTTATGATGCTCCTACAGCACCCAGAGGTTGGTTTTTTTCATGGGTTTGTGCATACATCCACAGTGTTGTGAGCACTAAAAAAGAAGCATCAGCCAAGGTTTAGAAACAAATTTAGTCTTTTGATTATATTGTGCATTTGTTTGCCAGAATGTTTCTCATCAAGGGCAGGTGTTAGTTTGTCACATTGACACTGAAAACATGCCACAAAAATAATCTGTTCTCAAAGCCTCCGCTTCAGAATCTGCTCTTTGTCTTTTAGCCATGGTTAAATGTTGCAGTTAACTCTCAGGGACTGGCTTTATTTTCTTTTTCTTTGGTAGAAGTCTAGCCTTCCATTCCACAATCTGAAATAGGGAGACTCACATGGGGGGTTTTTATTGCCTAATAGCTGTATTTTCTTTCCTTTAGTTCCTTAACTTGTGCCACACATTTCATTTGTGGAGTATAGGAAACAAGAAGTAGTTGAAAATTCTATCCTGCTGCTCTGCTATTTATAACTACAACTGCATATTGTGTTTGTAATGCACTGTCTAAATTTATGGAATTATATAAATACCAACACCCTTGTAAAAGTTGTGTGTCTCAAGGATATATGTGCAGAATAGAAGCAGTGATCATAAACATTTATATTTCCAAGGCAGATGATTCATTCTTCCCATGATGATCTCACGAGCCATCTCAATCTCACTGACTTGCCTCTGGCTCCTGGAGTTTTACTGCAATGAAAATACCAATGAGGAACACTCAGCCACGGAGATCTGGCACTCGAGCAGAGCCTGGTTTCAGAGTGGAGTGGTACCAGTGCTGTTGAAAGCATAAGTAACAGCTGTAGGAAAAGAAATGGATGTCTTAAATTTGCTACTAAATTGCACTTTAAACAACCCTGTGTCCTATCAAGGTGATGGCAGAGCTTTCTTTGACTGTACCCTTTGACCTTATGTTTAAAAAGACAGAACCTTTACCATGATTTCTTTATACTGTTGTCATTATGACTGAAGAATATTAAACTTTCACACAAAACCAAAAACTTTGTCAGAAAAAAAAATCTTTTTAAAAGTGTGTTTCATACAGAAAGAAAGAAGTTGGTTTCTTTATAGGGAGATCTGTACATGGCATAAACCAGAAGTTTTAACTTAGGACTTACTGCATATGTAAATAACTGCTGTTTTTCTCATAACAAGCCATTTCTGAATGGCTTGTTATGAGAAACATCTCATATAGCAGCCATGTGGAGACACTGCAGTGATGTCAAACCCTGAATTGCAGTCTTGGTCAATGGTAGGAGGTCTCTGCCCCTTCCTTTCCCCCACTTTTCCTTTCCTGTTCTTCCAGAACAAACCCCTTCCTGCTCATCAAGGATGTGCTTTCTTAGTACTTTGGATTCAGCCTTTGTATAAGAAAGTTGCCATAATGACCTCCTCTGGTACTGTCCAATGCCTGCAGGCTTTTCTGATCCCTGCAGTTTATCTGCTCTGGGTTAGCAGAGGTGGGTTTTGTTCACTCGAATAAAATACCTCTCTGTCTGTTAGAAGAGCCTGTTGTTTCTGGCATGCTGCTGGAGCCAGTGCCTTTAGTAAGCTTTGTGTAGCTTTTAGCTTTCTCATTGTCTTGATTTGGGGTAGTAGTTTCTTAAAGGGTTTTTTTGGTTGGTTTTTTTTTTTTCAGTGTTATTAAGAAAAAAAGAATTCTACTGTTGAGTCTTTGTGACTCAATTTAGATAAAAATATTCCAGCGACAACCTTCACTCTTTTGAAATTATCTTTCTTCTTTTATAACTTAGCTACTGAAAATGTAGTTGTAGGCGTCTAGTTTAAATTCAGTTCCCTTGAGTTTTGCTGGGTTTTTGTTTGTTTTAAACCCATCTCACCTACTGAGCTAGAGGAGTTGAGAGAGGGAAGAAAAAATCAAGACTACTCATTTGTGGAGGTGCAGCTTAGGCAATGTAGGCTTGTCTGTGAACAAAATCATTTGTGCAGCACAGCTGCTCCTGGGAGGGTAAAGGAAACAAGTGGTATGCATTTCTAAATCTGTGACTCCTTGGTCAGTGAGGGCTTTTGCAGCTGATTTTACATGTTGGTGTTGCAGTCCTTGCACTGAAAGCACAGGAGAGGAGGTGGTTTGATTAGCCCTGCACCAGAGGGAGGTGCGGTGCCTGCTGCCAACACTCTGGTCCTCTGTGTCACAACCGGGTGTCCCTCGTGTTTCCCCTTGTTCTTGTGACTGCTAATCCAAGTCATGTGGTACAGTCATTATTCAGAATGACAGTCATGCAGTCCTAGCAGATCTTAGATGTTTGAAAAATGTTGAGGAATAAATAGAGGCTCTTTGGGCTGGTTGTTCTGTCAAAGGCAGAAGTCTGCACTGGAATGCTGCATTCCCCAGGCTGTCTATCAGGCATACTGCATCATTCTGATATCTGTGAAAGCACAAGACAATTAGAGAAAGTTCATGAGGACTGGAAAGAAAACAAGTATCAGTTCAGGAGGATCTCAGGCCCTACAGGCTCATCAGCTTCACCTTGACCCCACAGAAGGTGAACAGATGAGTCTAGAAACTATTTCCAGACATAGTAAAGACAGTAATAGAGCCATAGAATGGTTTGGGTTGGAAGGGGCCTTAAAGATTATCAGGTTCCAACCCCTGCCATGGGCAGGGGCACCTTCCACTAGACCAGGTTGCTCAAAGCACCATCCAACCTGGCCTTGAGCATTTCCAGCATCCACAGCTCTTCTGTGCAAATTATTCTAATTCACACCACCCTCACAGTAAAGAATTTCTTCCTACTATCGAACACACAAGAAGGCATTTGGGTTTAGTCAGCAGTGTTTTATGAAGGAGGAATGCTTTATCGATTGGCTAGTCTTTTACAGAGAGATTATTTGCTTGATTGGCTGAGAAGAGGGCAGTGGATATTGTTCATTGTAGATTTGGCAAGGCTTTAGACGCTGTGTCCTATAAAATCCTTATTGGTGAGGTATAGGCTGGGTAGGTGGATGATGAAGTAAATTGAACACTTCCTGAAGTGTCAGGCTCAAAGAGTTGTGATCAGTCACCAGCATGATGAAAGAAGTGATCCTTTTTCCCTGTTCAGCACTGGTGATGTCCATCTGGAGTGCTGGGTCCAGTGCTGGGCTGTGCAGTGTAGGAGATACATGGACATACTGCAAGTCCAGTGCAGGTAATGAAGGGATTGGAGCACCTTCATCATGGGGAGAAGCTGAAAGTGCCTGGAGAAGAGAAGGTTCTGGGGGCTTTCATCCATGGGGATAGACACCTGATGGGTGAAGTAAAGGTGTAGCCAGGATTTCCACAGTGCCCTTGGCCAAGACTTGAGAAAAGCATCCCTAATGGAAATACAGGAAATTTATTTTAAATATCAGAAGAAATATTTTTACTGCGAGAGGGGTCAAACACTGACACAGATTGCCCAGAGATGTTGTAGCATTTCCATCCTTGGGTATATTCAAAACCTGACAGGATGCAGCCTGAGCAGGCTGCTGTGAGTGAGAGTTGGGAGAGATGATCTCCAGAGGTGTTCACCAGCCTCAGCTGCACTGGAACTCCACAGGCTGATATGGATGTGCTGCTCAGATTTGCTTGTTGGTGCAAAACACTTGCTGTGAAGGCACTGTCCCTAATGAAATAGCAGAGCAGAGACCCCATGGGCTGTCCTGCCTGTGCAAGGCTGATGGACTGCATCAAGTATTGAAGAGAAGGTCCAAACTCAGCACCCACAACAGCTGACACGACTCCATGGCCTACATTTGTCCCTAGTGTTTGCCCTTGTGCAACCTTGAACTTCAGCTCTGTGCATCAATTTGCAGAGAGGGATGCTAAATCCAACTCTTTAAAACTCTGCTTGCAGTGCAATTTGAGATGGATGAATGAAAAATGCTGTGTAAGTGTTGGGTTTTGCTGTTACTTGGTGAGGTGAAAAAGAGTCATGTCGGTCTGGATATTCACTGGCATAGTCTGGGAGTGCTCAATACCTGAAAGAAACTCCCACTCTCCCTGGTTTTCATTACTCTTCGGGCTTATGTTGTGTGACTCTCTTCCTAAATTGTCCTCTGATTTCTAAATATACCCTTCAGGGGGTGGCTCTTGTTTGGCAAGACAGCTTCCTTGGCAGGGCATAATTTTTCCATCTTTTTTGTATACATAAAGGAAGCTGTATAGACTGTGTATGAGCATGGGCTCTTGTAGGAAAGCAATACCAGCAGCTCAGTAAAATAAAACTTGTGCTGAAGAGTATTTGACACATCAAAACCCCTAAATGGTCATAGGAGCAGTTGTTTTGGGTGAGGGGAAATTCAGTGTGGATAAAATTTTCTTTCAGGTTGACTAAAGTCTTAATGAAAACACTGATTTGGGTACTTGTTGGGGAAAAAGAAACAAGAAATTGGAACAAATGCAATGTGTAGGTGGAGGGGAAGAAGTTTGTTTTCTATTTGTCACAGCAAGCCATGTACTGAGTTGTTAAACCTGCTTCCCCCACTCCAGTCTCACCATCTTGCTTCCTAAACATGGGCTGATGTGCTTGAATGGTGGAAGTATATAATTGGCTTTGGGGAAGCTGAAAGAAAATTGCATCAATATTTGTCTATACTCATCCATGCTCTCGTGACTAGTGGATATCTGTTCAGAGCTGGGTGCCTTTTGAACTCTGTTTCCTTGGTAAACTGTTGCAGTGAAATAACAGACTTCCCTTATGGATGGATCTGGGCAAAAGGGATATTTTTTCAGTTCCAGAAATGGCCTGAAACATGCCAAAGTGCACCTGTTTGTAATGATTTCAGAAGAGATTTCTTTCTTATATTTGTCCAGAATATAACATTTGTGGAACATTGGTTTTAGGTTGGTGAAAACTTTCATTTGACTTGGGACAAAAGCATTTTGTTTCTGTTAAAACAGAAATGAGGAAACCAGAGCAGATCCTCCTAAGCGTGGGAGAAGGTGACTCCCCACTCCCAGGCTCCCAAAAGGGGGCTGCTTGGAGCAGCCTTCTTGGAGCATGCAGGGCTGGCTGATCCCATGCCTCTCTATGGCTCCACTTGGCCCAGAATATTTGTCTCCTGATGGAGAGAGAACCAGGCTGCTTTGCTGAGGGGCTGCATCTCTCGCCTGGGAGGCTAGACCTCTGCAAAGTGGAATTCTACAAAACCAAAGCCAGAGGATGCTGGAGAGAGGCAAGGTGATGGTTGGAGTATTCCCGGTCAGGGACACATGGAGGCTTCATGTCATTGGGATGCCCATCTCTCAAGCAAGTACTTTTGTTAATTTTCTTGTTAATCAAAGCTGTATGCTTGCTTCACATCCTCCTCCCCCTGCTCCTTCTCTGCCAGGGATGGAGAGTGTAGTCCACAGTCTCTCTCATTTATTGGAGCTACTAAGTAAACCCAACCTGAATTGGAAAATAGCAGTGGGATTACTTGAAACCACATTCCTCAGCAAGTTCACGGTTTGTAACACACTTAATTCTGCTGTGCTTAAATCTAAACCCTCCTTATTTTCTTTTGGTCCCTCAGCAAAGAGATTTTGACTTTCAAGGGCAAGATGTCAGTATTGTACCAGGCAACATTGGAGGGAAGCTGATTGCATCGTGTAGTGGAAAAATGTTATTGCAGACTTCCAAAAGTAGAGCTGTTCTCTCCACCCTTCTAAAATTCATTCTGAATTTAGGTGCCTGTCTGGTCTTTTGTGTTATTAGGTGATACTGTTAGATATTTTCTTACAAGAGAGAATAAAATTTGTCTGCCCCTGCACCATGGAGAAAACATAATACAGGAAAAAGAGTCTTCTTTTATTGCCCTTTGGTTTCATGGCCAGGAGCACAATTTCCATCTCAATTTCAGATGACCCTTTCAGAGGACTTGGTGTCTGTGAGCCCGTGACTTCCATCCACACATGGGAGCTCAGAGCTGGTGTCTGAGCTCTGGTGACACCTCCTGAGAAAACCCCAAGATGACCAGAATCCATGTCTGGTGCTCTCCAAGAACAAGGGTGTGTGGAGGGAGAAGCATTTTGCTTCCCGTACGTATTTATTTTTTAATGTGGATATAAACAGTGATTGGGTATTGTATTTGAACATAGATATTGGTAAAATAATGTAAATTTGTGATATTAATATCCTCATATTGGTGGTTCCAGGGCCATGCTGGGCAGGAATCCCCATCCTCTTTGATTGTGGGAGTGCTCCTCACTTTCCATCATGAAAAATATTGGGAGAACCCTGGCATAAGCATCTTGCTAGAGCCTCTGCTATGCAGTCAGATGTGGCATAAAAACAGCAGTAATGTGAAAAGTGAGTCTCCTCTTTGGGAAACAACTGATTTATTGTCATCATTAAGGCTAGAGGCAATGTGGAGCACAGGCTGTTCTTGGTGGAGGATTACAAGATTCTGTTGGGATTTAGAGACGGAAATACATGCAGGATTTCCTTTAAAAAGCCCTGTGCTTGAGTAGCTGTTTTGTTGCTACACTGAAAACTAAAAACCTCAGGCTAGTGGGCCACTTTTTGAATTTTTGGGGTGTTTTGGCTGACCCTGCATCACCTCAACAGCAGTGTCATGTAGTGATGTGCCACATCAAGTGCTAAAAATGCAGCTCTGTTGTTAGAGTTTCTTGATGAGGGTGCTGCAATGGTGTTATTAATTGAAGTACCACAGCATGCACAGATAAAAAAAGTGAGGGCAAGTCATCTGTGGAGGAAAATGCAGGCTACTGGTACCTGCCTCTAGCCCCTCTGGTTCAAGGGGATGGGAGCACTGGCTGCATGCAGGCAGCTCAAGGTTTTAGTGGGAGTGCAGATGATGATGTTCCATCCCATCAAGCAAAGCAGGCCAAGACATCAGCCCACTGACCCATCTGTGTCTCAAGGCCAAGTCAACATCCCTCTGACCCACTTTGGATTTACCACTTAATTCATCTTCTCCAGTGCTATAAATAATTCAGCCCAAGGCAGTTCAATGGTGATAAATAGGACAATAAACCTGGTGCTGCAGTGAAGGCTACAAAGAGAGCAATGCTTTTAATTGACTGTTGCACGGTGACTGGGGAAAGCAGAGAAAACTCACTCAAAGCACTGCACACAAATGTCACCAAGCACAAGTTCTTTGATGGCTTTGAAGTTTCCTGGAGTAATTCAGCCTTTGTCAAAGCACCGCGTCTCGTGTAATGTTGGGGATTTGAACCAGGAGATTATTTGTGGCTCCAAAGTCTTCACACAAACTAATTTTACCTCGTGGGAACCACTGTGAAGGTTCTGTTTTATTTCTGGTAGAGTCTCTCCTCAGTCTCCTTCCTTCATTCTGCTCCCATGAGACCCTGATAAAAGCCAAACGCTGTAGGTGGGGACAGCTCTTGCTGCCAAGCCCTGTGCTTAGATCACTGCACAACGCTCTCAGTTAAAAGATGCCTTCTTTGCTCTGTTAGTCAGGTGTCCTTCCTGCCTCAGTGAGAGCCAAAAGCAGGAGTGACATCAGTGGCTTCACAAGGTTAGACCAGCAGGTTGTCCTGGTGACATCAGCTGTTCAAAAGCTGTCCATGGCTGCCTGTCCTGCTCATCACTGACTGCCACCAACACACTTGGTCTCGAGAGAAATGAACTGTTCTGTCCGTTGGGCTACCAAGCCAGCCATGAAAGCAGGAGTGAGACTCCAGAGGATGAAAAGGGTGCCACGTCCCTAGGATGATATGTGAACTTGCACATGTCTGAGCGTGGAAAATAACCAGGCATGCAGGAAGCTGGGTCTTCTTGACAGCAAAGCAGAGGCACAGCATCCTCCCTATGGTTCTGGGGAGATCTGGTTAAAGCTTCCTGTCTCATTAGAGCTGCAGTTGCATCATCTGAAGAACATCCCATGTGTTGAGATTTTCTGCTCCCTGATGAATTAGGCACAGAGCTTTAGAGTCACTGTTTTTCTGATGTGTGCCTATATTTAGTTGAATTTTAATGGTCTGCTAGACTTCTTTGTAGTTAGCTGACAAGATGTGGTTCAATAGGTTACTGTGCTATATCTGTGTCCAGTTTGACCTGCAGCTATGAGAAAAATTGGGACTGGGGAGTCTTGGAGCCTGTATTTGTACACGGCTTTTTCTGCACTGCTCCCAGACCAGACGTGTCTCTGCTCTTTTCCCTGATCCCATCCAAGCATGGAGTCCCATGGTGACTCATGGGAAAGGCCTGTTTAATTTTATAAGCCTGGGATTTCTGCTTAGGGTCACGGATGGTGGGGATGTAACTGGAGAGGAGCTGAGATCCAGCGAAAACACTCCTTGGCTGTTAACAGCTCCAGGAAATAATGACAGAAAAGGCTCCTCCAGCCTGTGCCTCATGCTCCCCTGGGAGTTGGGATTGCTGAGTAGTCTGAAATTCAGTCACCTTCAGCAGCATCTTGGCCACCACTAAGAGAAGAATTATAGGGCATAATGTGGAAGAGGAGGGGAGGGAAGATAAGGAGATGGCACAGTCTTCAGAGCCAGCCCAGCTCTGATAGATGGCTTTGGGAATGCATTGCCCTATTAAGGGCAAGTGAATGAGAGAGCCGTGACTTATAAATACCCACTGTATCATCGGAGAAAAGACCCAAGAGACAGTTGTGTGACCAGCCATCAGTTTCTGGACTCAAGAAAATGCTGTTTACACAGCAGCATCTAAATATGCATCTGAATCCATAACTCCAGCAGTAAGTATCAAAAGGGTTAACTATAATAAAACCCTAGCTTGGCACTGTATCTTTCCACTGAGAGTCACTGAAGGAGAGAGTTTCACTCTGGCCCATGTAGTTGAGTTTGTTTCACTTGGAGATTTCTTTAAATTCAGGCCAGCACCCTTCTGAGACAGTGTGGATATTTTCTTATAGCTTTTTCAAATTTGTATTTAAAATTCTGTGCCTGAAGCCATTTTGATCAACTGATATTTGCTGCATTCAAAAAAAGAGAATAAGGCTGCATCCCACCTGATCTTGGTAAAGTGAGACAGTTTTGCTTTTTTCTCCATGGTTCTAGCTGCAGTCACTTCATCATTGCTTCAGCTACATGTAGCAGTACATCAGAGGAGGAGCATAAATTCAGCAGGCAAACAGGGACAAAGGGTCATGGAAGCAGACCTTGGCAGATAAGCTGATGTGTGGAGCCTGGTCAGTACCTGAGCGGGTAATACATCACTGCTGCTGCAGAGAGAGGCCACTCTCTATTGCAGCTGAAATGGAAACCCCTGCAGGGATGGTGGTGGGGGAGGTAGATACAGGAGAGTGAGTTGCAGGTACTTGCAAGTACATGGGTGGGGAAGTCAGTGCCTCTGCAATTTTTTCACTCAGGTGAAGCTAATCCCTAAAATTATTGAACCTCAAATAATTTGCTGCCCTTAATGGATGAGATTTGGCCTCCAGAAGTAGGACCTGTTTCTCTTTGGGACGGGAAGCCCCAGTGTAAGAAGCCAACTCCCTGAAAGGAACCATTAGTCTGGTCCTTTCTCCCTGACAAAGCGTCACACTTTGTGTATTCCGTGGGAGATATGCTCAACTTGGATACACCTTCAGGGAACAGTGTGTGCCCCTTTGAGTACCTTGACCTTGAATTCCTAATAGAGCTACTTTGGCTCCCAAAACAAGGGTTCCTTCTTTTGCCTGTGAGAGTTATGACCTTAGAGCTCTTGCATTTATGGGTTCTCAGAAATTAAGCTGGTGAGTGCTCTGTCAGCACCATTGTAGGCAAGAAGGTCTGATGGGATGGTGTTGATGTAATTTGTAATCAATCACATCATTTGCGAGTGGCTGTGTAGCATTTACATGGGTTATAGCACTGAGACATTGCTTAAAAAATCTATCCTTGGGCCTCTTTCTGGGTGTCTCCCCTGCTGTGTCTGTCAGGCAAGCTCAAATCACCCTCCACAAATGTTTAAGGCTAAAACTGAGTGCTGGGTCTGCTTTGCAGGTAGTGGGATCTCAAAAGCTCAGGAAATCGTCTTGAAGGCTTTGATCAATGCTGGTAGGAGGTTTTTGTCTCAAGGTAGTGGAGATTGGAGAACAGAGAATGCTATCAGGCAGCCAGGGGGAGGGACTTGGGCAGTGAAAAGACACTCCTGGCTTAGAATGCACCAAGCCTGCACAGCAGTCCATGAGCTCCTGGGCCATGGCAAGGTGCACTCTGCACCAACACCTTTCTCTAGGAGGCCCTGAGAGTGGTTCAAGCTATTGCCCCTGAGTGTTAAACTAGAAAATTACTCCATGCAGCCCAAATAAAAGATAGCTTTATAAGTGGGAAGGATTCTTGGGAAGACCCTAGGAGGGCTGTGGCTTCCTCCTCCTTTTCCTCTGCCGACACTTTCCAGTGCAGCAAGCATTCATGCAAGAGCTGCCACGTGCCTCCCTCCTTCCCCCATCAGCACTGCAGTTGTGTCCAACATTGTACCTTCCCGTAATAGCAGCTATAACCAACCCTGCAGATCAGCTCTGTAATTATGGGGCCCAGTGTGGAGTAACAGGATGAATGTATTGGTCAGCAGCCACTTGGAGGAAAACATGCAGATGTACCAAAGGGCCCCCACAGGTGCTGAAAACAGTTTGTACCAAAATCCAGACTGTCCTAATAGTTTGTCTTAGTGGTGATTTTTGCTTTTGCTGTCTCCAAATGTCAGAGAGTATCATCTCCCTCTGTCCCATTCTCCTCTGTAAACTTCTCAAAGGGCAATTGCAACAACAACTGCACAGTGAGCCATGTCTTTTTGCAAAAAAGATTGGAAAATTAAACAGCAGGCAAGGCTTCAGTTTCCCTTTGTCCTCTATGACAGACATTTACAAAAGTGTCCTGATAAAGGCCCAGGCCTGCTGCAGAGTACTGGTGTTGTGCCTGAGATCCCAAACTTTGTGCTTTTAGGCTTTTAGTCATCAATAAACAGTGCGATTACACACTCCTTCTGGATGTGCTCCCTCTTCTGCAGTGAAATTGTTTGTTGTCATGGATATTGCTTTGTCTTGAGAGACACATAACCAAAATGAATTTAAACAGATGTTTGTGGGTCAATATTTCCATAGGAGCAAATGCACATCTTGAGGCTTCCTAATATTATTTTACTTATCCCCAATGCAAGGCGAATGAAACACCCAGAGGTTCAGCTGGAGAGGTAATGGGTACTCTTAAATGTAAGGAAAGACAAATAAATTTTGTATATTATTTTACCCAAACCCAGAAAGGTAAAGGAACTTGTCTGATCTCAGCAGCCAGAAAGATCAGGTAGAAGTTTCTCTATTGTTTCTTCTTGACAATTTGAAACTACTTTTTCTTGCCAGTCCTAATCTTTTTTTTTTTCAGAAGTGCCTTTCAGTCTGGGGTTTCCAAGATGTGTCATATTGCAGCTCATAAATGGACTTGTGTTCTGAGTGAACAATAGTTGTTACTGTTTAATGCAGAGATTTGATAAAATTTGCTAATGACTCCTGCAGAAAAGGGGCAGATCAAGTGAAGAGAAGTTTTCGGTTTCTACCCAGGAGCAAAACTCCCACTCCCTGACTTATGAATTTCATTAGATGGAACTAATTAAAGAGATGTTTCTTATTACCAAGATGAGAAGCAGTCCAAGAGGAGTCCAGGGAGGTTTGTACTCCACAGCACAACTGCTCCGCTTTTAAATCCTGCGAAAGCGTTTCGTCCTATTTAATTTGACATTCCTTGTGTTTGTTTCTCTCCGTGACTCATAGCACAACACTGGCAGCAGGCCTAGGAAGTAGGTTTTGGGATCTGGCATGGAGACACTGGTGGATTGTATTCCAAATGTTGTGCTTACATTGCACCACCAGCCATGAGAGCATCCAGCAAACTGTGTTCATACTGCCCAGCAAGCTGGTGGCTGCAAAAATCAGATTCACAGCTGCAGTGGCGGGTCAAGGCTGGCTTGACTTAGCATTTAATTTGCCACATCTATTAGCCTAGCTTTTTAATGGGAAACAGTTTTAGTCTGTGAATAAAAAACTCTACAAAAATGCAGTTGTTCTAGCTGTTGCACTCTGTTTTTAAGCAATATGTTGATCCCTTCCAGCCTCTCACCTGTCCCCTGACAGCACTACAATCACTAGACCTGCACAAAAATAGAGTGATCAAGTAGTTGTTGATAGAAATTGCATGAGGTGTCTGATTTCACACACTGATGGGAAGTAAACATTCATTTTCATACTGATGGGGACTTGATGGTGAGGCAGGGTTATGGCAGGTGGCAGCAGCTCTGCCTCAGCTCTTCAGCTCTCATTCTCTCTGGTATAGCCTCAGACCTCAGATCTTTGCTCCCTCTGGCTTAAACTAATTAAAAAGGCAAGGGCATCATGCTGCTCTTGCAGACTCTGACAGTGGAAGGACTAGGAATATGTCTTGAGAAAGACTGAGTAGCTTATCTAGAGTTGCTCTACATTTGGTCTTCTGCAGAATAAAAAACTGACAGCAAAGCAAATAAAGTGCTTGGGAGAGTGTTTTACCTTTGCATGGACATTTCACTACCACTAAGGCCAGCAAAGCACAAAATGCAGCTGGGTGGTAGGCTATGTCAAACCATGCTTCTTTGACACAGCCACTCTCGGTGGGAGAATCAGAGCCAGGATTTAGGTTGTCTGTCTTTCTTTGCAGATTTCTTCTGAAAGAAGACAGATGACTTCCTGCAGCTTAGTGACAGGACACAAGTAAGATTTGGGGAATGCACCATGAGAAGTGATCATTTGCAAGCAGAAGAAATAAAAGCATCATTTGCCTGTGGTGCCTATCACAGTTGTGGTAGTGGCTTTTTGTGTCACTGAGAATGCCATGTGCATGCTTGTATGTGTTCTGCTGGATACAGAGCTGAGACCTCAACTGAATTAAATTCAGTTTAGTTTTGTAAATTTATGGGGAATTTACAAAGTGGCAGGTCAAGGACAAGATGCAACATTCATGCTGGCTTATGAAGAGCTGAACAGTGACATTAATTTTGAGTGATTCTGGATTGATCTTTTTAAATATTAACCAGAATTCAGCTAAGCAATGGAGCAAAACAAAAACTACTCCCTACTGCCTTCCTTGGGACTTGCTTCTTAAGAAAAGTTTCTCAAAAGTCATCCTGGCTTTCAGAATGACCATCTTAAGATCAACAGGAACAGTACAAATCCATCTCTTCTTCTACTGTGCAGCATCCAGGCCTGTGAAGAAATAGGAGTGTGCTTGGGAATCCAAGGCAGCATGTACCCATTTTTTCAGGTGTTCCTGGAAATGCGTGTTTGCATTTTATTTTGCACTCAGGAAAAAAAAAAAATCAGAGAACAATTAATTCTCCTTGAAATGAAATGTCTCTATCTCCTTTTTTTTTTTTTTTAACAGGTGGTGGGTGTAGAAGAGCAGAGTGTTATTTGCTGTGGTGAACTCACACCAGGGCTTCTGTCCTCTTCCACAGTTGCAGAACTCCTTTATTTAGTGTTACATCTCCAGGGCTGCACACATACTTGACACATGAACAAAAGTTAAATTAATCAAGCCATTAATGCATTATTTAGGTTTTGAGGGTTTTATGGTTGTTGTTTCATCTTGGAAACAAAGAAGAAAGCGAGCGCCATACCATCAGCCAGCTGGAGATGGGCCAACACCTGGATACACACCCTGACACGCACACACACACACACACACTCTCTCTCTCACACTCTCACACTGTGTCCTTCTTCTTTTAAATTCTTGCACAATATTTTTTTCAAGGCTCCCTAAACAGCTGCCTGTCTTCCCTTTTGGAGGGAGGAAATGGAAAACAGGAGCCATGGCCGAGGCTGTCGGAAGCGGTTGCAGACCAGCCGTAGTGGGCTTTCTGCCCAGGTGATGCAAGAAAACAAGAGCCAGGAATGGCTTCATCTGGTGTCAGAGTGACAGATCCCTCTTATCCAGGAGAGAGAGGATGGAAAACAAGGGATTATTGGAGACTTCCTCTAAGTTAGTGTTCTTATATATATATTACATGTTTCAATGATAAGTGTGGTGAAAAGGCAATCTTCTTGTAACTCTTTGGATTGTAGGGCAGATTGAGCTCTGTAGATGTTGTTACTTTGATTTTCATGCAGTCCAAATCAGTTTAGTGCTGGTAAAACATTGTTTTGTCCATGAAAAGTGATCTCTGTCTCTAGCCTGGGCTGTCAGCTCTTCAGTGTATACTCTTTCTCTGCAATAAATGTTCTTCTCCAAGGCTATAATTTTCTATGAGGGGAAGTATTAGATAGAGGTCTGATTTATCAATTATCCTGATAAAAATGATGTGGCTTCTCATGGTAAATTGATATTATTTTTAGAAGGACATTTTGTTACTCGTTGAAATAATAAACACATTACAACAAGGACTTCAATTGTTTTTTTTTTTAGCCTTGTGCACATGAAATCAATGAGTTATCCAACTGAGAGGAATTACTTACCTTCTTTCTTAGTCTTCCCTCCTCAAGCACTGCTTCTCCCACAGGGAAAGGTGGAGTGTCAGCAGGATGCACATTAAAAATGTAAGTGCACTTTCTTCTTGAAATCTTGCAACATGCCAGAAATATCCAAATGGAATGACCTGACTGTGGGGTTAACAGCTGCAACCTGTCAAAACATCAACCTAAATCCAGCATTGGTCACTTGACTATGAGAGATATATCCTGGTAATAACTTCTACTTCCCTGCTGAACAGTGTGTTTTAGAAGTGTGTCTGTGAGACCATCTGATGCCCCATGCATCATTTCCCCCAGTGCAGCACTGGATGGCTACACAGGAGGAACAATAATTAGAATTTCCTGAGCTAGAAGAGCCATCCATCTGCAGTTTTGCTGCTCCATCTTAAATAATGCACACGTCCTTATGTGCATGTAATTTCTGCATGAGAACAGGATCTATAAGAGCTAAGCAATAAGCTCATAAGAAGCTCTGCCTCACCTGAAGGTATAATCCTTTATTTGTAACATCCCAACTAGTTGCCACTGGAAAGGATTATGGCTCCAAATGAGATATGGACAGTGAGAACCTGTGGAACCTAAGAGGTTAAGAGGTGGATTTTTTCCCACACAATAAAATGTCTCTAAGATAGGAGGCACTTGGGTGTGCTTTGCCTGCTCCTGATTAAGTTTGCTCCTGGTATGTCTTGCTAATGTCTGCCTGTGTTTTACTTTATTGCTGAAGGGAAATGGATAAACTATATAAATAATAATATGGAGAAAAATCTTCAATAACAGAATGTACCCATGTTTTAATCCTGTGGAAGTAACAATGATGAATGTTATCGGACATGATTTTACCAGTATAATGAAACGAGGGTATTTCCACTAAAATCAAAACCAACGAAACAGCAAAGACTCAAGACCTGACTTCAATTTAGCACTAGACAGTGTTGCCTGTTCCCTGCTGAGCCCTGCTGAGAGGCCCAGGCTTGCCTGAGGAGGAGGTGAGGTGTGCCCTGTGGCAGTGAGGCCACATGTCTCCCCACCCAGCCCTTCTGTGAAGGGCAAACCTGCAGACCCAGCCCTGCAGGACTGAAATGGCAATCTCTCTTTGTCCCAGGGACCACTGATGTATCTTTTAGTATTTCAGGAAAATGTAGCCTCTCCAGTGACCTGGCCTCACATCTCAGATTGTAAGTACAGGCTTGTTTGTACTCATGGCCTGACTCTGTTGTCACAGTTTGTGCCGAAGGGTTGGGGTAGAAATAGGATAGGGGGAGATTGCTTGCTAGGACAGGCACCAAAAATAGAAGGCGTCCAAGCAACAAGTGGAATCACACAGATGCAGTCTGTGGTTGGCACTTTTATGTGATCTTTTCCTCTTCAGAACATTTGTGAGATGCTGTTAATATATAGCCTGTGCAATTGTAACTGTGGAAATGAGGAGTCCCCTGTCCCTGTGCTTGGGACCTGTGGTATGCACTGGGTGCTGGTGCTTTCATGGAGGGCTTTGCTGCTGGGCTCTGCCTTCCAGCAGCTTGGAGGAGGGAGATGCTTTGAGGTTTGTGCTGCTTGTGTGGCACAAGTCAAGGCACTATATCAGGGCAGGAGACATTTGTCCTAATTTGGAATTGCAATGCAGGGCTACTCTGTCTCTCTTCATTCTTGGTCCATTATGGCTTGCACAGAAATCCCAGTGTGCCCGTGGCAATGAGTGGGCTAGGACATGGCCTGTTCTAAAATGTGCAGTGAAACATCATCACAAAGCCTGAATTGCCCTGAAATACTTAAGACTGGACAAGCTTTGGCCCAGGGATCCTCCCATGTGGCTGCACAAAAGGCACACAAAAATTTGCCTGTGCCTCTCTCATTGGGAATGCTACTTGTTGCTGTGAGCAAAACTGCCACATTAAGGGTGAAATGTAGCCTCTGCTGCTTTTCATGGCATGGTGGTTTCACTTACAGCACGGGGACCTGGATGGCCTGGGCATACTGGGAATGTGCCTCACCGTGAATGCCATGAGGCAGGTCATAAAGCAAATTAGGCCCTTACCCTCCAAATGTCAAAGCCCAAATTCTGCCTAGAGCTGGTTCATGCTTGTGAAATTAATTTTACCAATCCAAGGTGACTCCAGAATATCCTCACTGCTTAGTTTCTGGTTACGGAGTTCAGGGAGAAGCAAATCAAGCCAGAAGGGTGACCCCGGCCCTCTGCCTGCTAACTCTGAGCTTGGAAGATGATACTACCAAGTGGTGGCTATTTACAGGAGGCTGTGACTTTGTGCAACACCTGTAAAGTCCCCTGAAGCTTGGGAGTGAGGACAGGGAGGTTTTGCTCCGTGAGTAACTCCTCAGTTCAGCAGAACAGGCCAGGCAGTAAAATAATGCTAAATGAAAAATTATGGGGTGAATTTGGCCTCATAATCACACACAGATAATTTGGTGCTTGAACAGAGTCAGCTGAATATAAACAAGTCTACAATGTGCCTTATTAATTGGAGCTATTTTTCTAGCAAACCCCATGGAAATATGAAGTGGCTTCACTCTGCAATTTGCGACAGAGTTTGCTATTAAACGCGTTCAGTTTAATTGTGGCAATGCGTCTCATTTTGGAAGCTTTCACAGCCACCATGTAAAAATAGCAGAAGATGGCAGAAGCCAATTCCCTGGCACAGATGTCCTGCTCCATTTGCTGCGTGCTCTCAGAGCAGACAGGTGTGCTGGGTGAACCTGAGCTGCGAAGCACAATGATGCTGATGGCAATGGGAGGCATTTCGGGACAAGTGGCTTTCCTCTGCCAGTGGCATCATATAGGGTAGGATGTCACAGGTTTTGGCTGTCTGAGCAGCCTGACCTTCATCCAGCTTTGGCTTCTACCCGTAATCACAGTGACAGACCCGTACATCTTCACACAGATATAGTACCTAATGTTGATTGTATCTGACTGGTTTATGCTCTGATCCCATGACCTGCTAAGGATGAGATCATGCTGGGCTGCCATATATCAAATGCTCACATCAGTCTCTTGTTGACTTTGGCCATATGTTGTCAGAGCAATGAAACAAGAACATTTCTAACCTTGACATGCCAGGGCTTAAGATACCAATGTAAAACATTTTTCCCTAATTGGGGTTATAAAGCCTTCTCTTTAAATGTGTAGTTTATTTCAATCTGTGTGCTTTAGGTTGAACAGAAACCTGTAAGTGAAGGCCAAAGCTGATTAGGAGCCAGGTGAGCGTGCCAAGCCCAGAGCTCTTTGTTTCAATGGCAGAATACAGCCACTGCATCCACAGCCATAAAAGTCCATTGCCTGACACAACAAAAACAGACTATTCCACTGGTTTGGTTTGTCAATCACACTGCACAGATCTGGGCTTTCAGGAGTCTGAATATGACCAAAAAGGGATCATCCAATCTGTTTGAAGGGCTCTGGACTTGCTGCTGGTAGGTGACACGTGGCGAAAAAGAATTAATGGTAACATGGTTTTGGGAGAAAGAAAATAGCTGTCAAATACTTATCCAGCATTTCTTTCATCCTTGCAGCCACTGCTAGTGATGCACAACCACTGTGCTGTGCCTGATGCAGTTTCTGGTTGTTATGCAGCCTGTAGCAGATGATGAAGTTGTGGCTTTACTCACTGCCATGAGGAGGACAGGTCTCATGCGTGGGGGAAGCAGCACAGCGCAGAGCCATCTGATGCAGAAGGTACCCAGAAATCTTCTCTGTACAAGTAGAGTTCAGTGATGACCCATGAACTCGGTGCCACGTGCAGCAGGAATCTTGCCCAGCCCACTGTCCAGTTCTGTCAGAGTGGAATAGACTCTTCACCAAGACATGACTCCTGTCCCTGCACATGTGAGCAGCCTGTCTTGGAGAATGTCAGAGCAATTTCACAGTGCCTATTTTTCAGGGGTACTTACTGTGATGACACATGTCGCCCAGTGTCATCTGCGGCTGAAAAAATATAGCATTCAGGAGTAAACACTTGGCAGAAACAACAGCCCAGGCTCAAATTTAGACAGCAATAATTTATGCCGTGCAGACCCTGGCTTGCTGGAAGTGGGCACGCTCTCTGGAAGGCAGGCAGGAAAATGTGTTGCTAATTTTACTAGACAACTTCTGCCCTCCCCTCCTTTTCCTTTTGTAGTTGCCAGCCTTCCTGGTTATTCTTAAAATAGAAACATCTGAGGTCTTGTTTAACTTATTCTGGGGCCTGCAGGGAGGAGGAGGAGGGGATAAATCCCCTCTCCACGCTGTGTCCGTCAGACTCTTCTCTGCTGGGAATTGCATCCCAGTTTGCCACCTGCTGCCAGTTTTACACTTGCTCCCTGCTCTCCTTTTCCTGCCCCAACTTTGTGATGGTTTGGGGACTCCCCTGCCATTTTCCCACAGTCTCACATCACTCTGTCACTCCTCTTGTGTGGCAGCATGCCTTGCAGGCACAATACAGGTGACAAAGGGCACATAACAGGGGCACTGCTCTGTGCCACGCAGGCAGGGCACCACTCCTACAGCAGGGAGAGAAGCTCCAAATGGAGAAGGAGTATTTCAGTGTGGTTCAAACGGAGCTCTCCTTGAATTTCAATGAGCCCATTATTTTTGCTTGCTTGCTCGCAGTTAATCCCCCCATGTGGTATTAACTTCAAGAGGGCTGACTCGGTCGTGTTGTGCTACTGAACACACTGAGCTAGCTGTGAGAGGGGCAGATTGTGCCTCCAAACAGTTTGAGTGCTTCCCAATCCTCAAATGATGATCCCTGTGTAAGATTGCAGTTCTCCTTATTTCTCCCTCCCATGGGGGATTGCCTTTCCCCCAACTACAGATGAGAAATCCAGTTTGAACTGTGGAGTTTTTTTCTGAAGGAAATACATGGAGCAAACCTGCAGGAGGCTTCACGAAACATCTTCACGGGGCAGAATTTTTTGGCCCCTTTCTCTGGGGAAGATGCAGACACTGCTCAGAGGCAATGGAGCCTTCAGTGGTGGAGAGCCTGTGTGCTCTTTATGGGCTCAAAGCAGCAGAGCACCCCACCCCAGAGGAGGTAGGAGTACAGCTGAGCACAGCCAAGGGGCTCCAGCCATAGGACTAAGAGTCCATGCCCACCTCCCCTATAATCACATTGCAGCTACATTTGCCCCACACCATTTGTCCCAGGACAACAGCACAGTTCTCCAGAGAGGATGCCTTGCTCCATATGATCTGGATACCGTTTTATTTATTTTTTTTTTTTTTTTTTGGAAGGGGTTGTAATGCAGCCAGGATGTCATCGGGCTAAATTCCATCCAAGCCATGTCTTATACAATTATCTAGTCCTTGTTACCCTGCCAACTCAAAAGTTAGCCTGTCTTCTGGAAACCTCAGTTACAAAGCAATGTGAAATGTAATAGAGCATGGAAAATATCAGTGAGTAATACATTCAGATGAAAAAAAATAAGAAAACTTTCCTGGGAGAAACTTTTTGAACCCTGGAGGTATAAGAAATTTCTCTCTTTGACTTCTCTCTCTTTTTATTGTTTAAAGAGCTGTCCCCACCCCCGTGTTTGGCCTCAAGCTGCTCCGACCTTGGAAATGTAGTTTCCTTGTGTATGTTGAGACTCTGTTTGTTTTCTCATGGCTTTGCAGTGGAACAAGATATAAATATTAAGGTCCAGTGCAATATACAAATTAATATTAATATAGAAATACTAATGGTGCCTCCATTTGGCTAAGGACAACCTCAGTTTTGCAAGAGGTAGGCAGGACCTCTACAATCTCAGGAATTTTTGTGCATTGTGATGGAGACCCATGAAGCATTTGTGTGTGCTAAAGCTGAAATGACCAACAGGCTTCCAACTGTTTAAAAACCAAAATAACATTAGAAATTTCTGTTTAGATAGATGTGACAATGGTAGAGGCATGTGAGAGGCTCATCCTAGCTTTCCTCCAGGACGGCAAACATAGTTTGGCCATCTGGCACCTGAGACTAGGAAGTTTAAATTGGATTTTAATAATACATTGCACTGTCTGATACCAAAGGAAACTCACTCTACTTACATCTTGAAAACTACAGCCTGTGCAGCAGTTTTCCTCCAAAGCATGGAGGAAATCTGCTGTTTCTTTTCAAAAGGGTGTCGAGCACTTCGCTGTGAAGAAAAAAACAAACAACCCCACAGTAAAAGTAAATTACTTGAGCTTGTAATTTCTGTTTTACAAAGGAAGTGGCAATTGGGTGACAGGTGTGTAAATTCCTCAGCAATACCGCTGAACACAAAGCACACACTGATTTGAGTCTGTTCTTGGAAATCCTTTAGCAACCCACCTCCTAGAAGGAAATGATCACACTAAACCCATCATTTCCTCATGAGCTCTGAAAACTTGGGGTTTCTTTCCTTGTTTGTTTCTCCAGAGAAACTGAAAGGTTTGGAGATTGAAAAGCTAATGATAGCTCTTAAAACAAACTGACTTTAAAATTAGAGACTAATGCAAGAGACAGGAGAGATGAATGATGGTAGTTATCAAGGTTTGACACTCCTTCCAAACGTGGTATTCCAGCTTCAAACAGCTCTAAATCATTTCCCCCTCTGACCTAGGCAGGGCATTATTGGTGGGTCCCAGTGCAACTTGCATGGCTTCCTTTCACTCCTTCCTGCTATCACCTGTGTAAATGCTTCCGTTTCTAAACAGCTGGGGTAAATTATTGATCACATGTGCTCTTCAACTAGCTACCACATGGTTTTCACCTCCCAAACTGAAACCAGCTCATTTTTTTCCTTCAGGATGAAAAAAATGTTTGCATGCTAGCATGTGGGTTTCTCTGCATCTTTCATAATGTATTTGCTAAAGAAGGCTAAAAAACTGTTTCTGTCCATCTCTGCCCACCTGTACTTCCATCTCTGTACTTGTTGCAGCTTGAATTGCAAAGACCACAACTCTGCACATTATTTTTTGGAAGTGTCACCAGAGGTCCCTGCAAGGGCAGGAGCTCTACTGGGCCACCATCACCTTGTGTGGTAAGTGATCCTCAAAGACTGTTTTGTGACAAGGGCCCTGAAATCTGAGTCAAAAAATATATCTGTCTAACAGGAGGGATGGAGGTGGATGGGGTCTGAGACAAGGGCCATGTTATCTGAGCACAGAGGTGGCTGCAGGTGACCATCCCCAATCCAGATGTAGAGCCAATCCCATCTTCACTGGCCTGCAGACATTGCCCCTGCATATGTGCTGAGAAATGGTGAAATACAGTGATTAGCTGCACAATAAAAATTTGTAATGGCAAAAATCATTGCCCACAAGGTCTGCAGCTGAGTTAGAGAGACATCAGCCCTTCCTTGTTTTATCCCTGCCAGGGGAGCCTCAGTCCTACTCTGCAATGCCAGATTTGACATCACCAAACTCTTGGTGCACCTGGTCTGTAGTTGAATCAGCCAGCCTTCGTTCTGTCAGGAAAGAACTTCAGACTCATTGTTGCCACAGCTCTACAGGACATTACAATCCTCCCCAAATTTACACTCCAGGACAGGTGAATCAATTTTCTGTTTCCCTGGAGATTACCCATGGCTTTTCTTTGTCCTGCTAACAGCCCTTCCTCTCCATCAGCAGTTATCTTCTGGACGCCATCCATCTGCTCTCTGTTGAGCATGCAGCTGCAGCAAGCTGCATTTGCAGCACATCTGAAGGTAGGGATAGAGTGCTTCTACCACATTTCTAAGACTGGCATTCCAGTTGCCTTGAACCCAGACTGTGGCTTAATGCAGTGACCTCCCTGAAATGCTGCCTTTCCCAGGACATGCACCTGCTCTGCAGGGGAAGGGTCTCTGGTCCATCTTCCGCACAAGGGCAACATCATTCCTGGCAGGATTGCCTCCTGTCATTGGTGGGGACCTTCAGTGATGGAGAAACCACATCTTTCTTGGTCTTCTCCAGTGTTCCCTTATATTCACTTTTAAAAGCCTTCCATTCCCTTTGGTCTAATTTTTCACTTTTATTATTAAATTATTTCCTACTAGACCTGAGTACCCTTCTCTGACTGTCCTTTTGGTCCATCCATCTTACAGCTTGTCTTTGCAGTACTCTTGCCCACATTGTGCAGTTCAGTTCCACTGATGGCTTTGGGAGAAGAACATCAAGTGGAGCAGTGCAGAATTACCTTGTGTTTCCATACCAGGACACATGTTCATACATCCAGTACAAGACTTACCTTTTTTACAGCAACAAGATATTCTTGAGTTGTGTTCAGCCTGTAGCCCACTTCCTCAAAATGCACGCTGACCTGATAATTCCCTGGAGTGATTGTGCAAAGGTGTTTTTTGCTGTGCAATGCAGAATTTTGTATTTGACCAGTCAAATGTGAGTCAGGATACTTCTTAAATTGTTATTATTTTTAAATTCTTAGCCTATGCATTAACCTACATGCAACCTCTTCTAGCCTCAAGTTTCACTAGCAGAAGTCCCTTCTTCTCTATTCCCAGATTGTTACCGAAAATGTGAAGTGTCACCAGACTTGGCACAGACCACAGACCACTGCCTGAGCATCCTTACAGCCTGTGAGATGAGATCATGGCACTGAGAACTGCTGTCCAGTTATGATTTCCCAGACACTTTTGCAACTACTCCAATGATTTAATCTACACAATACTTCTCCAAATGTGAAAAGTTAAGGTATGTGACATTTACTGATCCTCCCACTAACTTGTCATGAAAAACACATTTAGATTGGTCTGACAGAACTTGCTACAATTAGCTATGTTTGATGCATGCTGGCTGTTAATAATCTCCTTGTTTTCTCCCAAGCAGTTACAAAATTGTGTGTGATTTGTTCCAGGAGGGTTTATGGAAGTGACATTGAGCAGTTGTTAGCTACCAGAGTTAATGCTATAGTCCTGAAGTCCATTGGACCCTGCCTCTGTCAGGGGTACTACGGGCAAAGACGTGTTTTAGATCCCGGATATTTTGAATTTTCTGTGCATTGCAAAACAATAGGATCTTTGATATTTAATTAAAACAAGTATCTTTCCTATCCATGCAGAAATGTGCCATAAGTATTTTGCAGGCAGAATAGGAGTGTTCAATAGGAAATGCTAGAGCAGCCCTGGAAGCTGTGGCAAGGCTGAACTCACCTCCTGCATAGGAGGAACTAAGCCCTGACTTGCTCACAGTGAGGCTCCTTAGAGTCACATGCAAGAGGAATAAGATGACAGGCTTATTGGAAGGCAAACAGGGATGTGTTGGGTGCTCTGGGGGTTAGACAGCAACTGAAAGTTTTTGTTCAATCTGATGGATTCTGTGTGTCCAGGGCCATGGGTCTGGGGTCAGGCTCAGACCTTTTCTTGCCTACCTTGCACACATTTGTCATGTACTTCTAAGGGATTGCAGTTGTTCACAAAGAATGTGAGCAGATATGGGCCTTGAGAGAGAAAAAAACCCTTTATGTCTCAATAATTATTGCAAATGGAAGATCCATAAGTTGTTTCAGGTGTTTAGACAAAGGAGGAATCTCACGGCTGCCTGAAGCACAGCTGGATGCCCTGAGGGGCATCCCAACTTTGCCCTGACCACTTGGCCTGGAAAAAAAATAGTCCTCCCATAAGTACTACTTCCACTATTTCCCTTATGGTGACATAAGAATATGTTTCAGGTCCGTAAACATGGCAGGAAATACCCTGGATGAGTACATTGCTCCCCAGCTCCAATGAGCATTTTGCGCCTTCTACAGCACTCACAAACACCCAGTGTGGTTCAACTTTCCATTCCTGATGTTTTTCCACACCAAGCCTAGACACCTCACTTTTTTTGAAATTTCAGTTCATAGCATGGTGTGTTTGTTCCTATATATTTTTCTCAGGGGATCACTGCATCAATATCATGAAAGGGTCTGTTCAGTCCAGCCATGACAGGTGCCTTCAGCTGCTGCTGAAACTACATAAGGCATCCAAAAATAAGTAAAACTTCCAAGTTCCAGGGCAAATCTAGTTTACTGGGATTTATTAAAGCCGTGAAAGAGGAGCAGGCTGGCTGGAGCTGAACCCCTACCCGGCTGGTGTCTTGTGGCAGGATGGGCTCTGCCCTTCCCACACGAGCAAAAGGGCAGCTGCCTCCTGCGGTGGGAACCCTGTGGCTGGTGATTTCAGAGGAAGATCTGGTTTCTGCTGTGCCAAATGCCAGCTTCTGACAAGCCAGGCAAGGTCCTCAGCATACACCTTCTGGTTAGGATCTGGGGGACGTGGGGAGATCATGCCTGAACTATGAAAACAGTTCTGTCCTCACCTCAGACGTTCCAGTACACCAGCACGTACGAGCGCTCCTTCCCTTAAAACAGAGCAGGTTTTTATCAAAATAAAAAAAAATTAAGAACAGAAAAAAAGGAAAAGGGGAGAAAAAAAGAAAGCCAAGTGACCCACAATTTTGCTTCTATGATTGTTTAAACCACTCAATCTGAGGCCAAGGTGCTGAATTTCCAAACACTCTTTTATAGGTAATTTCCAAACACTCTTTATAGGTAATTTCTCTTCCCCTTCTCACATCCTCAAGAAAAGTCTGATTTTCATAACCACTGTATTCGGGGATTTTCTTACTCTCTAATTTATTTTTTTTTACCATGTAAGATATTTTAGATCAGACTTATAAAAAACACTAAGGAATATGACTGGGTTCATCCAAAAGTTATTATTCTTATGGGATAATTTGACTAATGAAAGTTCAATTGTATTTCAGAAAACTCTATGCCATTGTAGTGCATTATTTTTGTACCTCATAGCTTATGCTATTAAAAAATTGCAGCTGATACAGAGTGATATGGGAGGATGCCAGCTGGATTCAGATAGTTTAATCAGATTACTTTGGCTTTGAAATCTCTCCACTGGTTGGTTATAAAATTTCCTATTAATTTTAGGGCATTCCTGCTTACTTTTGAGGCCTTCAACAGCACTATCTTGAAATCTCAGAAGTTAAATGAGAGAGAAGAGATATTTCATGTTCTCATTCTTACTCTGTTTTCCTCTAGTAATTTTTTTCTGACATTTCAGCTTGTGTAAGTTTGGGATAGATGTTGAATAGTTTCTGAAAGTATGTGGATGCACTTTTTTTTAAAGGCTGTTGTCCATATATCCAAAATCTCCTGCCTTCATAGATTCAAATGTCCTAACTCCATTCTCATATGCAGCCCAGTTTTGAAATTTGGAAGTTTCTTGTGTGAATAAAAGACATGCAGCTGCAAAAGCCTGTAAAGCATCAGTTACAAATTCAGTTTTCTCCCCCACATTGATACACTGGGCTGGATCATGACAACTACTGGGTGGGCAAGAGTTCACTGGAAGAAAAAGGCGACTTCTAATGTTGGATACCACAAAAAAGAGGAATAAATAACTGAAGCCCAACTGACTTCACATTGCATGGGAAAATGCCCACCAGAAGGACATCAGATAACAGAGCATTCTGCCTAGCCAGCTAATTATGGTTCAAACAGGAGATGTCTTCAAGGCAAGATGAGATAAACTCTCCTGAAGTACAGAGGTGCCAGCGGGGTGGCACGGGAGGAAGGTGAGGGTCTGAGGGCCCCAGCCTGCTGTCCGGTGATCCGCTTCCCTTCCCAGCACTTTTGCTTTGCCTTCATTCAGCCTCTCCTGTTCCCAGGGGACACAGGGCAGGAGGCTGGCAGGGCGCCCACTGCATTTCACAGGAAGGAACTGGGGCCAAGATAACCACCTAATAAACCCAAAATCAACCCTGTTTTGGACATGGGACAGGCGGATGCACCAAATAAGGACAGCCAGGATCTGATTTCCAAGGATTTGAGCTTATCTGAGCCTGCTTGCTCGCCTCTTATCGAGTGGGGATGTATCTGGTGCCTGTGCTGGTGCCAGTCCTGCCTGGGTTTTTTTCAGCTTCTCATTACAGAAAAAAGGGAACTTCTGCTGTGTTTAAAGAGCAGAGTCGGGAAGAAAACCCCAGTGACAGCATATGCCTTATGACAGCACTAGCACATTCATTGTGAAAGTGATGGGCAGCTAATGATGTCAGCGTAGGAAAAAACCCAAAGCATGTTTGTTTTCTTTTTTCTCTCAAAAGCTCTGGCCTGAGAAGGGGCTGCAGAAACAATCACTGCCTGGGAAATCAGGGCAGTATTTAAAAAAAAAAAAAAAAAAAAAAAAAAAAAAAAAAAAAAAAAAAACACTGCCGGGGAAAACAGGGCAGTATTTAAAAAAAAAAAAAAAAAAAAAAAAAAGGTGGGGGAGAAAGGAGGATATATAAGTAGTGCCAGCTGGATGTGAAATCAATCTGGCATTTCAAAATAATGAAAATATTTCTTTCCCATTCATTTGGTCTGGCATGTAACATCAGCGCTGTTGCCACATCGTTATTCAGAGTCAGCATGCCGGAAAGGAGACACCAGCAGAGACCCAATTGCTGCTCAGCCCCCCCAGAACAGGACACTATTGTGGGACAGGAAAGGACACTCCAAGAAGGAAAACTCCCCAGATCCAGGGTAGCAGATGCAAAGGGGTCCTGGTTTTTTTTCTGGTCCTCAGAAAAAAAACAAAACCAAAGCTTTGCAGTTTGCAGGAGCAGCCACTGAAAAACAGGGAGGGGCAGCTGCAGCTGAGATAGAAGAGGGCTGATGGCAATGGCACAAGTTTTTCTATGTAAAATCTTGCATTATTTGAGTCAGGTGTCATTCATCTGGTAGGCATTTTAGGTCTGAGCTTCCTATGCACAGAAGATGAGAAAAATCTCCTCAAAATGTACAGGACAGCTTTGTGTCAGTCTCTGTTGGCTGTTCTGAGCAATCCAATTTGCAACAGGAAGATTCAACTTCCTCAGTCTTCTCTAGCTGACCCTTGTTCCAAGCCACCTCTATTGGAGGTATGCTGCCCCTGGGAAGTGCTGTCAAAACAACAAGGAAAAGCAACTTTCACTTCCCTGTGCTGTGGACACACACACGTGTTCCCCTTTTCTTCAGCCAAGTCTGGGAGCTGTGGAAACAAAAAGCCACTCCACTGAAGGATGCACCTTGTTGAGCAAGTAAACCTGGAAGAGTTGAGCAGGGAGATACATTCCACACTTTGCTTTAATGCCTGCTTGGGGGCTGCTCTGTGGTTCAGATGAGCCAGAGATGCTGGAGAGCCAGAAAAGCCAGAAATTTGGGGGAGCACAGGGGTACAGGCTGTTCCCACGCTAGGACAGGTGTCACAGAGCTGTTCAGGAGGAGGTGGCACCTCTCTGTCTGGGGAGAGGCCATGTGCTCAGCCTCTTGGACCCTCCCTCCACCCCTGGTCTGGGGTTGTCACTGCTTTTTGTAAAAGAAGATATGCCAAAAGCTGCGTGTCACACATTCCAGTTTTCAACTGGAATGGACTTTGGAAGGGAAGATTTCAGACCTACCTGGACAAGAAACAGAGGGACACTGGTGAAGAAGAAGGGCCAAAAACAAATTGGGAAAAGCAAAAGAGTTTTCATGGGTTGATTTAAAAAGGAAGTTGCTGTAAATAGAGCTGAGTTAGACCCTGTAAGCACAGCAAGAAGCTGTGGTATAGCTGTATAGCTATGTATAGCTGTGGTATAGCAAGAACTTCTTTCTGTGGTATAAACAGAAAGCAGACAAGAGGTGAGCAATGAGGCAGTGAGGAAAGAGGCAGGAGATGTTCAGATAGTGCATCAAGTTAAGAACCCACCGTCATTCATTTTCTATAAGTAGATGTTAAATACTTGGGGTAAAACCAGGGAAGCTCTTAGGAATTAGGGCCTGAAAATTCAAGAGGTGACACTACAGGTAAAAACAAAGCCAGTCAGTGCACCTTAACACAACTCCCTGGAGAACCCCTAAAGCCTCATTTACTAGTTTGCATGAAATCTTTAATCAAACATTAACAACTTTTTCTTTAAACCTACTCAGGCAGAGGTGCTAACCCAGATTTAGAAAGTGGGAAGTTATTCCTAACTAGTTGGCCACTGTGGCCTGGATGTTAGGAAAGGCCCAGAACAAAATTTGAACAGCAAATAAAAATTAAGAGGGTGTTCAGGGTGAAAAAATCCTCCACCCATGAAATCCAGACCAGGTTTAGCAGGGATAGCTCAAGCCAGGCTAGTCTGAATGATAAACAATAGATGGGTAGATAGCTGATAGATAATTCATTTTCTACACAGGAGAGATTAAATAGATCCAATATAAATGAATTTCAAGAGATTATTTTGATGTGTAGATGCCTGGAAAATTATCAGGGAAGCTAAAGAAGATGGGCATTAGTGTGAGAATGACGAGATAGGTAAAGGTATGGCTCACAGTGAGAAACAGCTTTGGTGTTTTAGGGGAGCATCAAGCTGGAGGGAACCTGGCAGTGGCATTCCTTACACATTGGTCCTGGATTTGTTTTTTTGAAATAATTGCAGGACGGCTTTTGGCACAGACAACTGGGAGCACCCTGGTGAACCCTTCTTTATTGCATTGTCACAAAAGAGCAGGATCAGGGAGTTTCGGGGAAGAACTGTCTGAGTGTGCAGAGCAGGTTGGTATATGCAGGATGGGACAGGGTATCACAGAACTGCAAAGTGATGCACAAGGGAAATTTTGTGCTATGCTCTGGGAAATTTGTCCATTGAAAGGCATCTGGCTTGGAGAGATCTGAGCACTGGACTTGACTACAGAGAACAAATGCAAGGTGGCTGTGAAAATGCAAAGCAGATCTAATGGGTACAAAAGCTAGCATGGAGGAAGGATGTAATGAGCCCTAACAAAGGTGCTGGCAAGCCTTGACTTACACAATTCACTTGCAGGAGAGATATTTACTAAAATCAAGTGCAGATAAGAATATAAAAATGGGCTAATAGGAGAAAAATTACCTAATTGATGAAAGGTAAATAAAAAACTGGACCTATGAATAGTTACAGTTGCTGTCTATTGAAAAAATGTAGGTAACCCCACAGGAAGGATAAAAATTATGTAAGCTGGGTAGATGGTTGACACAAAAGCAGATGTGTCTGAAGTGTCTGCTGTCAGCTAAGGCTGGAAATGAGAGGATGCCTCCAGCTTGAGAGCAGTGAGGCTCTGGGACAGGCTCAGCCTTCAGAAAGAAGCAAATCCCCAGCTGTCCTGAAGACAGATTTTGAGGAGGGTGAGAAAGAACTATAAGCAAGGGGGCAAGACTTGAAGTTATACATTTAATTCCTACCCTATCTTCTTCTGTTTGAGTAGCCAGCAATCCCTTGATGAGCCTCACAGCGGACTCTGTTTGCTCTGCGCTATATCAATGTTTATCTCATTTGCAGCAGAAAATGCAAACCTGGGAAATGGGAATTTCAGTCAGAGTCAGAACACTGCGGTGCCCTCACTCACAAGTTTTGAAGGGCAGAACTGCCTCTGGGTTTCAGCAGACTATTCTTCAGTCATCTTCCATTCATCTTTTGGAATGAGAGCTAAGTAACTCTTGGCCCATTCCATAATGGAGAGACTAGCCTCTCTACGAGGTAAAGACATTTCCTTTCTTTGCTTGAAACATCATGAACTTTCAAACTTGGCAAGGCTCTTTTGCGTTCGATCTAATAATAAACCCAAACCATCCATTGCATGAAAGTAATGAGTCTGAACTGGCCTGAACTTGCCTCAGGGAGCTGAGATCCAAAGCTCTGTCATTCCCTCAAAAGGCTTTCTCCCTTTTGCAAGGACAGGATGTTGTTGTGACAAGGCATCCTTGCTGTTTGCTCAGCCTCTCTTCCTCGTGATGAAATCCCTCTATAGCAACTCTGGAGGTCCTACTTCAGCTCTGGTTTTTGGACATACAAATTGCTGCCCAACTAATCTCTGTTCTTTTCTATGAGTGATTTATGGAGGCTTGAAGGACATTGAGACTCAGCACATTCTCTGTTTTCCAAATGTTGGTGCAATGAGAGGGGCACTTTTCCTGCCAGTGGGAACCTGAAAGACCTGATGGGCTTTTCTGGCAGGACTCAATGTCAGTGAAAGAGGGGCCAAGGCGCCTGCGGAGCAAGCGGAAGTACAAATGTGTGTTAGCTTTGACTTCCACTGAGAATGACAGAAAAAATATTTTGACTTGATTTTACAGTTCAGTTTCTTGTTAGCACTGAGTGAATGCTCAGCCAGTGATCAGAAATGCTCTTGCTTAATTTGCATCGGTTCTCGTCCAGTTATTAGGCACAATTGACATGAGAAGAACAAACAAACAACCTCCACATTGAAGAGCGAGTGAAATACTTCTTCTTTTCTCATCAACTTTTTTGTTGTGGTACCAGTTCCTTTTTGAAAAGAGAATGGTTCTTGTATCGTCATGAAGAGTTTGCTCTGGGAGGGGAGGAGGGGAGTCTGCAATGTTTGTTCTGGGTGTCTAAATTTAAATGACTAACTTAAGCACATAATCTCCCTAGGCTGCCTCTAAAAACCAGTGGAGGGGGAAGGGCTTCTCTAATAAGCAGTTCAAAGGCTCTTGTTTTAGCAAGTAATATTTTATTACCATGCCATACAGTGTTATAGGTGTTTTATTTTGCCTTCTTGCATGCTTCTGTTCTTCAGGAGGATGTGAAATGCAAAACCAAGAAGTTCTTTGTATATCTGGATTTGTTACCATATCTTCCTAGATTTCATTATGCAAATCACAAAATTACTAGAGCACAAGGGAATGAATTAGGCAACTTCCTTCCCCCTTGTATAAAAAAAACCATTCCACTCTGATGTGGAGTTTGAAGCTCGGCAATTTTTACCGATGTGGGAATGGAGATCGCTGGTGGAATCCCTTATACTTAATTCTAGAAAGAGAATTTGGACTCATAGAGACCTGATCTAAATCTCATGGAAATTAGGAAGCCCATGGGTTAGCAACTGTTAGACTAAATTATTCCCAAATCCATTTAGTTCATCATCCTATTTAGTGCAGAGGAGATCACCAGCAGATGCTTTTGGTGAATGCTGGAATGGGTTTGCAACTGGCAGGCTGGGACATTTAGTCACATCCTAATCCTCCAGCAGCCAGATGAATCAGCTCTGATATGTGGATGTTAGTTTCCCTTCTGTGTGTTTTCTTAGCATTAACCATTAGAAATAATTTTTTTCTTACTGCCCATATAATAGGGAGAAGGTGTAGCTACAATATCTTTCTTTTAGAAATGCAGCATTCGTATACAAAAATCAAAGAGAAAAGGTAAATGAAATGACTGAGAGTACTCAGAGAGAAGTTACCAGGGGAATATTGTCAAATGGGGAAGATTTACTGAGCTGGATCCCATGGGATATCCCTAGGCCTGGGTTCAGGCTAGTCAGTATTTTCATTAATAATTTGGATGAAGGGGTAGAGAGCCCTTTTGTCAGAGTTTCAGCTAAGAGCGAGAGACACCAGGGAAGAGGGGATTAGTGCTCGGGAGATCTCAGTAATTAGAGGAATGGTCTGGAAAGAAACAGGATGCAATTTAGTGAAGGCAAGCACAAATCTGCACCTATGTTGAAATAATCAGCTCCACAGGCACACGGTGGGAGAGAGTAGCCAGATAAAGCTCTGCTGCAAAGGAGGCTCTGATGGAGCAATGACTCAGCTGTGGAAGGAAGGAACACTGGGCTGGGTTAGACAGATGGGGATGTCACACATTAAATGCTGGATCACTGCGACTGGTTCCTGGCATTACACCTTGGGAAAGGCATGACTGCAAGTCCAAAGGAGAGCAAAGCTCCAGAGGGGAGAGTGAAAGGCTTTGTTTTTAGCCTAGGGTAAGCAAAGCTGAAAGGAGACACAATAACAGTCTTCAAGAGCAGTCAGTCTGCCAAAAAGAGGAAGGTGGTGAGCTGTTCTGTGTCCAGAAATTATCCTCTGTGGTTTAACCATGGTTTTCTGTGGTTAGAAAAAAAGAGAGAGGGAGAGAGAAATTGAGATGGTAGATAAGTTGACTTTACTGCTTTACTTATGAAGTGCCTTGGGGCATAAAGCACATGATCAAACACAGTTGAGTTACTGTAGCTTAATGAGTTATTGCCTGCTGGCTGAACCATACTAATTAACCATGTGTGTGCTCAGCCTGCCTCAATTGCCAGATGAAATGGCCCCACTTAAATACTTGGGTTTTATTTTGCAGGAGGCAGCCCAAATGCTTCTGTAGGGTCAATGGTTATGGCTCAGCTGATGGAAGGCTGATTTCTAGGGGATGGAAACTTGTCCTTTAGTGCTCAACAATAATGCTGGCACTGTTAGGTCAGAGAATAATAAAATGGGGCTGACAAGAGAGGAGGGAGCAGAAGCAGACCTAAATGCATAAATATGTTCACAGGCTTATGTTAATAGAAAGGGGCTCTATACAACTGTATTGGAAATGTAATAACACAGTTTTATAAAAGATCTCAGTGGGCTTTTGTTTGGGAAGGCTTGTAATATGGTGACTTAAAAAATATAGCATTAAAGCTCTACAGACCACTGCACACATTTCTCTTACAACAGCACACACACTTGCTTTAAGAGTATCCTTTTTTTTTTTTAGTGTTTTACAATAAATTATTCTTTTTGGCTCACATCCACACAGTCCTCTCCAATTGTTGCTCTTTGCCATCAGTAATGGCTGTTGTAGTTTTTGCATTCAATGAGCTGCCTTCTTCCTCTTACTCTGATAAGTAGTTGCTGTTGGAGTGATGCCTTCCTGGTTCTGCTAAGGGTGGGGTGTGCTCCAGGTTTCTGCTTTCCCTGCCTTCCTTGCCACCTTCCGCCCTCCCTTCCTCTTTTTTCTCCTTTCTGGTTACTTTTCCACTGTTATCACAGTTTGAATTATGTGGCTGAAGATCAACATTTGGATGTTGCAATTGTTGGGAAGTTTTTTTTTCACAGCAGTGCTTCTGTCTGCATTGTCCCATTGAAGCAACTTCTTTTGCTTCCACCGTGCCACTAGGCAGGCAGCAGACTTGGCAAGTTTGCTTCCCAAACAAGACACACTTGACAAGTGCTACCTGAAATGAAAGCAGAGGCTTCTACTTTGTTAGTTTGTTGTTATTCTATATCATCAAGCAAATTCACCGGGAAGGGGACCTGAGGAAGTTATCTGGTTCCTTTCTGTGCTCAGGGCAGGATCAAATACATCCCTATCCTTTTTGGCTGATGTTTTGGCATGTGAACATGAAACCACTACATCTGCTTAACTTGTTTTTAAAGTCCTGCATTGCTGCAAACTCCCAGGCCTCCTGGAGAACCTGTCTCTGTACTCCCCTGCATTTGACCACTCTGCCTGATCCGAAATACATGGCTGAGGACAAGTTAACACACAATTAAGCCTAAACCAGTCAAACTACATTAATTTGCTGCTGTGATCCTTTCAATTTTCTGTAGGAAAGAGAAATGCTAGAAATCTTCATAGCGATTATTTGATAACATAAGTGTTCTGTAATATAATTTAATCTAAAAATGATTGTTTTCCCTTCAGGAGACAGATTTTTGCATTGAGAGAAAAACTACATGTAAATAGTAATGCACACACTGCATTTCTTTAATGCCTGCAACAAGGAAACAACTTGTTCATAGCTGTGTTTTATATGTGTATAAGGAGGGATATTATGTAGCTATTTGGTGTAAGGCTTTCTTCCTTTCTCAGATGAGGATGTGCAATTTGGTTGGAGCTGAAACTGAGTCCAGGTCTGCGGAGCCTGTCTACTGTAGCACAGAAATAATTACCATCTGCATGAAGTTCTTACCCAGATGTGGAAAGCCTGTCACCAATTCGAGATGGGTTTCTTCTTATCTCTAGTTTTACTGCAAAGAATTTTTATCTTAAAACATTACTTTTGCAGAGTCCCTTCAGTACTGCTAATCCCCCTTGGTATTACCAAGGAAATACCAGACCATCACTATTCATGGAGATCTGAAGTGAAATCGTCATGCAAGAAGAACGTGAGGACTGCTGAGCAGACTGTATTTCCTGTTATCTGGGAACAACTATGCATCCACAAGTAACTGAAAATTGTGATGCCTCTATGATCCTGTCACATCCTTCAGCAGATACATTTTGCACAGACCCTTGTACTAAGAGAGATATAAAAGAACAAGTGAAACATTTTCTCCCCTGCATGCAGGAGAATATATATGCTGCTTAAAATGAGGGGTGACACTGGAAAAACGATGCTTGAACTAGGAGGTCATGTTAAAACAGATGAAAGAAAGTCTACTTCTTACACAATGAGCCATGGACTTCTGGGATTTATTAATGCAGAGGGTGATGGGTACTGGTACTACCAGCTAGTTCACAAAGCTGTTGGATAAATTCATGGACAACAGGTCCATAGAGGGAAAAAGCAGGGTCATACTCACTCAACTTCCTATGCAGCATGTCCTGCCACCATCAACAGAGGCAGGATGTGGGGTAAGATGGACCATCCATCTTGCTCCAGCAGCATGAGTTTGAGACTCATGTGCCTCTCCTCCCCATCCTATCTGCTCTGCCCGTGACTCCAGAGCCAAACTCACTATCACAAAGGTAAAAAGCCTCTTTGCTGGGCTTGCATTGTTCTACAAAACTGGAACTGGCTTATGGGGAAATGAATAATTGGGGTCCTTGGCATAAGGGAAACTAGATCTGTATCTGGGTTAGACCTCTACCACCCTTGTCCAATAACAGCTCTAGAGGAAGGGTGGTGATAGCAAAACAGTGTAGGAACATCTAGTTATTCCTCAAAACATGCTGAGGTTTGCATCTGGATCCCTTATATCCTCTTCTTCAGGAAAGGAGAGGAGGAACAGACTATTGGACAAGCATATTGCCTATTTTTGCTTTCACTGCATTTGGTGAGGGTTGGAGATGTGATGTATTTTCCACAGCATCAAATCTCAGTAGTGGCACAAATAGCAATGTTTCAGCTCTGTGAGGCATTTTGGACAAGAATGAAAGACCCTTGAAATTGGTATCAATAATTCTGCTGCTCAAGCCGAAGGCAAAACTCCAACAGCTATCAGGGGTGTGTGTGGATTTTTTATACCCTGTCTAGCCTCAAGGAGGCAAGACCATCATAATTAGCTGCTAATTGAGAAGCCCGCATCTGAAAAGCACAATTTCAGAGAACAAAGAGCCAGAGAGACCCATTTCCAGGGCTAATTAGAATTAATTCATTACTACAAGTAGAAGGTCTCCCACAGTCCTGGGACTCTCTCTTGCCCTCTCCTGAAACACTAGTCTAAACAGATGCATACCAATCATAGAAGGCTCAGCATGACTTGTGCAACACAGAAATAGAACTGCTTGTTAAAAATTACTCTAAATCTCTAAATATATATATTTTTTTTATTTTTTTTTTTTAGCCCTGGGCTATGTCTCCCCTCTGCTTTGCTACCTGCCCTTCCTTCCTTTTCTGAATCTGCATACTAACGAACAAAGTGACAATGTCAGCATTTTTTCTGCTACTGCATGAACAGGGCTTTTAGAGAGAGAAAAGTTGGTAAAACTGGGCCTCACTGTCTGTTACACCCTCCTGAAGATGCCTGCAACCGGACTATCCTCATGCATCTCCCTGAGCTGCTGGAGTCCTTTTGTTTTTCCCCCAACAAATCCACAGCAGCTGTTTTTGCACTTGATCTGGAGCTCCACCAATAGCCCTTCAGGCGGTGTGGGCATGGGCTGCTGTTTTCAGTCTTCATGTGGTCTCTTAAAAGCCTTCAAGAGCTGATCTTTGTCTTTAGGTGCCAAAGTTTTTTTTTAAGAAAACACCTGCACAGTAAACATCTCAGTACCAGGTCAACCTACAATATTTCTATCTCACTTGAAATCCTCTCTCTTATATGTGTTTAGTGCCAGCATCTCATTGCTGAGGACTGAGTCACTGCAAGGGCAGTCCAGTGAGAAAATGAACGAGGCCATTCCCTTATGACAGCCAGTTTTGGTCGTCCAATACAAGGTCATTTTAAAACAAATTTGATTTTTTTTTTTTAAGGTGTTGAACACCAATCTTTGGAAGACAGAAATTACTTTGAATTGCTTCAAGTTACAGACCCAAAAAAGAGCAATACAATAATTGATTTGGAGAAATGCAAGATAACACATTGTCATTAGTGATCTTGTTATAGAGGAGGTGGCCTGCTGAATTTTGCTGGGCTGGCCTCCCTGTGTAAGGATGTCTAACAAACCTTAGAAGCCCCACGATTTAGTCATGGGTGTTGGAAGCTGATGCTCCTAAAGCAGACAAATGGCTTAATTTGCAGGAAAGAGGAGTCTGTACTGCTTAGTAGGTGTGAGGTGCCTCATTTATGATCCAAATATAGATGCATTTCTATATCTTTACTTAGCCACAACTGAAAATCTGGTGTGTGATAGCTCAGCAAGCCTGTGCTGGGTCAAATGTGAACAGCACACTGCTGAGATTGAGAGACTCTCAGTTCTTTGAATACCTTTAAATTTCCTATTGAAGGAAACTGATCTTCTAAAAAAAAAATTTCAAAAGGATTTTCTTCCCACCAGTGCTCATCTGAACTACTACAGTGCAAGAACAACCTTTCAGTTCTTTCTTCTGTGTAGTTTAGGGATGTTCTTCTTTCTGTATGGCATATCTTGTGTGTTATTACACATTTCCCACATGCTCATTTTGGTGAGGGGCAGTATCTACTGCTGTCATAAATGAGGCCAAAAGCCTTACCTTGGCTTTGTATCCCACTACTGAGAGGAGACGCAGCTTCCACAGTCTGTGCCTTCATTAAGGCTTCAGCTGGAATCAAACCCAAACCGTAATCCCTATGCTGTCCTTCCCATGTCACCAGGGCCCTGGGGCCCCTTCTGCACAGGAATATCAGGCTGACAGCTGGCACTTCATGTTCCCATCTGATCCAGAGGACCAGACCTGCCCCCTCAAACTTCCCCATGGCTCAGAGCCCTTCTTTGCCAGGAGCTCACTAGAGGTTTGCAGGCAACTTGAGGCTTCTGGTGCCTTATGCTGGGTAAAAGCGACTTGGTGGGAAGAGAGTAGGTTTGTAGAGGGTTGTCTAACACAGCAATGCTCCCCGAAAGACAAAATAATCCCCTCCCCCTCCCCTTCACATAGGCACCACTCCTGCCCTGCCACCCCATGCTGGTGTGGGCTGTGTGCCTCACACTTCTTCTGCTGCCACTAACCAGATCCTCCTCATCACTGGAGCCTCCTCACACTTTCTGGGAGGCTTGGAGGCTTTCATCAATTTCCTCTGCCAAACATCTGGATTCCCTGTGGGGTCTTCAGCAACTTTACACTGCTCCAGTCCTGCGGGCAGACAGGATGCCTTGACAAGTTCCCAAGTAGTTCACTTTTGCTGAAAACCAGAATTTCCTTCCCTTACACATCTGATTCCGACTGCATTGCCTGCAATTGTACTTTCAGCTGCTGCTTGCAACACTAAGAAGCAGTGACAGCAGGACTAGTGGGTTTCCATTAGATCCCAGTGGCTCATATTTGCTGAATTTGTTTGTATCTGCAGTGGCTCACATTTCTTATGTCAGGTCAGCAGAGCTGGGTAAGGTTGTATAGAAGTCTAATTGTAAAGACTTCAAAGCTATTTTTATTTGACATCTTACTGATCTAGCCTGTAGCAGAGCAATCAGATGACTACAGAGCTAACTGCTTTTTGGGCACTCTTCTCCTCCTGACCTTAGGTCTCTTTCTCTTGAAGGCATAAAGCATGGTATCAGATGAAAACACCTTTCATGGGTCGTAAGTTTCTTTAACACTTTGTCCCCCTGCTCCCCCTAATTTTGAATTTAAATGGGCTGATTTGGCTTAGAAAAGGAACCAGAGATACTGAAACACCTTTACAATAGTGCTGGGACTGCTTTGTACCTAAATGATACCATATGTTGGCCTGTTTCTAGTGGTGTTTACTGTGTAGCCACATTGGCCCAGTAGGAATCTGTCTGGAAAAACAGTCAGGGTGTAAATTAATATCTAAAAAGAGCCTCTCTGAGTAAACTCTTAAAATGCTGCTAAGGGGCAATGCTAAGACCATCTTTGATGACTTCGTTTCCAAACCATCCCACCTGCAGAATTGGTTATGACCAGTAAAGGAAGAAGACTGCCCAAATTGCACTCAGGAGATGTTTCTGCCCATCATTCTTTGGTCTCTGTGCAACAATGATCATCAATCCTGGGGACAGTGCCCACACAGAATTCCAGATAGCACTTTTTTTGTGACATTGCACAGAAGGGGACTACGATCTGAAACCAGAGGGAAACTGAAATTTAGCAAATGGCTCTAAGCGTTGTATCTAAACCCCACCTGTGATATTTAGAAGTGCCCATAGATTTCAATGCTTGCATGATTGTGCTTTCCTGTCAAACAATCAAAGTCCTTACACCCAGTCTGGAAACCTGAGGTGGCAATGACAAAACTCCCTTTGCCCATTTGTGGGAACTGACAGTGGTCAGAACATGGATTCTTGGGCTCCAGGCAGAAGCTTGAAGCTTGTGGGGAAGCCAAAAACAGAACTCTCTCGGTCTGGCCTGGGAAATCATAAGGAGGAACTCAAAACAATCCTTGTAGATACCGTCCTCCTGACACCTGGTGTTTTTCCAACTTGTTTACTGGTAGAGATGTTTACAAAAAGTGGTGCCCTCAAGGACCAATCCTATTCATTGTACTGAAGCACTGTATAAAAAGAATCTGTCTTTCAATGAACTTTGCTATAAGCCCTCTGAAGAAATCGGAGTTCTACGTGTCGTTACATGAGCTGTCCTGAATAGTAACAATAGCCATTTTGGACAGAGGCATAAATCCCATGAAGACCTTATAGTCACACACATGGGAAGCATGGCTGGTACCCCACTTATGTTTTATCATATAACTACTACAATTTTAAAATGTCTAAGTTTAAACAGAACTTTTCTTGTACTGTCCCCTAAATGTTTCTTCTTGAAGCCTCTCTTTATGAGGCTCAAAATGTCCCAGAATCTGAAAGTTATTTGATTCAATCCCACAGCTGCCATCTCAACAAACATGTAAATAAAACAAAGATCCTGTGAATGGGGATCTCAAGCAGTTGTGGAGAGGATTAGGGATTAGTGAAAGACGATTCTGCCATTGTTCTCCTAATTGATAAAAGACTGGCCTCTGCTATTTTGAATAATGTCATTACCACACAAGCCTCAAGCAACTTAACAGATCCTGTGTAATCGAGAGGAGCCACTTCTGGATGTTGAAAATATTCCTATAATGTTACTCCATTTCAAGTGCTTAAAAATAAGCACCAAAGTGAGTGAAGCAGTATCTCTCCTTCCTCTTTTTAAATGGAAAAATGCTTTTGGATGAATCCACTTTATCCTGAAAATTTCCTTTCATCCAGGCATCTCTTATGTGCCTGAGCTCCTTCCCAGCTCTGTCACAGACCCATGGTGTGCTTTGATGCTACATCACTCCTCTCTGGTCAGTCACTCCTACTCTCCCAAGCTCAAAAGAGTAGGAGAAAATGCAAAAGCAGCCTTGCTCTCCCTCCCACAGCAGCTTTCCATCCAATGCTTGTTCATGACCTGAACCTGCCATCCAGGCTGATTGATGTTTGTAGCAACAAAAGCAGTCAAGCAAATCGGTTGAGGTCATGAAAAACTCAAGATGGTTTTACGAGGTGTATTTAGAAATGTCCACATATTTCACTCTGAACATCAGCTCCTCTGTTGAGTATCACTGCATATTCAGGAGAAATTCAAAAGAAAACACGTGAAAAGGAGTGGCACACTTGTGCAATGTGCGAGTGTCCTCCTAATCAGAGGTTGTATCTTAGAGGGTGAAAAAAAAGGTGCCTGGTGACTCAAAAGTGTCCTCTGTAAATCCAAAGGGGATTTAAAGTTGGGATTTAAAACCAGCTCATCTCTGTGGGATATCTGAACAAATCTTAACACAAACCTTGCTAACTAGAATTTTCAGGAGTTCCTAAGCTCCCAACTGCAGACACCCAAAACCTCTTGCAGGATTGTGTCAGGGTCATGTGTGTGACACACTCTGAGTAGGGCTGGTCCCACATGAGCTCTGACCAAACTCTGCTGTGAAAGCCTTGAGGGTGAGTGTGCAGGGTGAGCACCAGTCCATCCCTGTGAGGCTGAGGTGGTGGCTCCTGGTTTAGAGCTGTAGCAGCCCCTGTCTGGGTGGTGGGCACTGATCTCAGGTGGGAGAGAAGGAAGAAGCATTTACTTAGTTAAGCTGGAGCAATGAAGGGTGAGAGGCAGCAAAGGGTTTATGAGGTTGTGCTGCCCTGTGTACAATACACTGGCAAGTTAGACATTGCACTGAGATTTCCCATGAAGATGCCCCATCTCCCTCCCAGCTTCATCATGTGACTATGGCCTCGCAGGGCTGCTTTAGACATCAAACAGGCTTTTAAAACCATTGTGTGGACCCCATACCAAGTCACACACAGTGTGAGTTGCCCTCTGGGGAAAAGATCCCAGGGAATTTTTAGGTCCATTCATGTCAGATGAAAAATGGTCATCTTCAGACATAATTTATTTTCCTTTTCTCCCTCCCAAAAAGCAAGTGTCTAAGCAAGCCAGCCAGAGGCAATGGCTGTGATTTTCCTTGTGTTCTTCTAGCTAGGACCTCCTGTCCTTTCCCTCATGTCATTCAGGAAAAAAAAAATGCACTGCTTCTGGTTGTTTGGCAGCTGCTCACAAGCTTACATGAGAAGTAAAGAGCGATGTGCTGGGGAAATCTGATTCCCAGCATGACAAGGACCTGTAAGCAAAAAAAGAACTGCTGAATATGTACAGAAGAGCTCAACAGTCATCAATGGTCCCCTAAAATGCCAAGGAGAGCATTTGTTATCCTTTAAGTAGACAGCATGGGTAGTTGGGTGAAATTAAGAAAGGGAATCTATAGACCTACAAATCAGTATATTAGAATATACTTTCCAAGTAGCACCCTGGGAGAAGAGCAAAAACTATGTGACTTCAAAAAAATTTAAAACTGGGTAAGACAAAAACCATGAAGATGAAGCAGAGTTAATAAATAAAGCAGAGTCAATAATCCTGCTTTGGGGATAGGGTGAACTGTTGGCCTCATGTCATGTGTGTTTTCTATTCCCCACCTCTGGGATACCAAAAAAAAGTCTGACCCAATCCAGGGATTACACAAAGAATGCACTCCAACAAAGGGAAATGCATGGCCTTTCTACTCACCCTCCAGTGGCATTTGGGACCAGAAGAGGGGTTGGTCTGAATAGTCAGGATCACATTCCTGGCTGTGTCTAGCAAATGCCATGTGGATTGAGAGAAAAACATATACATAATATATATATATTTGCTCTCTCACTGGAATATTTCCTCTATGTTCTCTGGTGAGACAGATGTCAAAAGAAGACAGTGATGTCCACTGAAGCCATTCCTGCTTAACAGTGAGTCTGAGATGTTGTTTCTTCCTTTGTCTGCCTGAGAATAGGCTAGTCCCAAACACAACTCAGCAATTAGGATATTAATAGTCCTATTACTCTGAGCCATCCAGTTTGCTTTAAAATTCATGGTGCAGTTAGCTGAGGTTTGTTCATAACAGGAAAAATACAGAGATGCAGGAAGACTGAGTCAGAACAGAGCTTTGAAATGCATCAAGCAACCATTTAATTAAAGAGGGGAACTCTAATATTGTGCTCCAAATGATTACTTATTTATATACTCCTCAAATAGTGTTATTTTTAAACAAGATTTTGAAGGGAAGACCATTTATATTTTTATATGCAGACAGTCTTAAAATTAAATGAGCTGCCAGTACAGCACTGCCCTGGAGGAGTAGGAGATGAAGAATCTCTGTGTCAGTCCTTCTGGTTCTTCTGCTGCCTCTCAGCACCATGACTCCTAGAGATCAAAACAGGCATCTCAACATACACAGACTTGTCAGCTCCTCTCAACAATCCTCCTGGGGCAGGTCATTGCCTGGCATTGTTGAAACACGGGTTTGGAGGTGCCTGGAGGCCGGTGCCAGTAATCCCAGGTAGAAATGTAGGGAGGACAGGGGACTGTGCCTCCTGATGAGAAAGAAGGGTTCTGAACTTTTAAATTGTGAACTTCCTGGAATGACACAGGATTTTCATTTTACAGCACTGAAATTAAACTGGCAAACCCCAGGTTCAGGCAATGACCTTCATCCTTCACTCATCTGATATTTGCTGATTGCACCAGTGTGGAGTGTGAAGTTCAGCAGGGCACCATTTTTTCACTGGTCTGAACAACCATGCAAGTTGCAAGGAAAGAAAATGTTGGCTCCAACAGATGTTTGAAAACTTAAGTATTTCTTAGCACTGGAACTGAGAAAGGCCTGTGTGGGAAGGAATGTTTGCTGAGTTCCTAAATAAATCTGAGCCCAGCTTGAGAGACTGAAAGCCCAGTGGCTTCTTTGAGTTCTCTAACAAAGGGCTGCACCCAAGCACACTGAAGTCGAAGAGGGATTCTCACTGACATCAAAGGACATTGAATTGGACCCCATGAAGGACTGTCTCTGCCAGAGACCAGCAGAAATAATAGCATGTGATGTACGTGACCAACTGCCCCTGACCAACCGCTTGGATTCCAGGCATTAAACACCGCAAACAGTGAACTCACAAACAATTCATGAAAATGTGCCAAAAAATTCAAAGAAAAATATGTCCGGAAACTGCAATGTGTTTGTGGGTATTTTGTGAGCAGAAAAATAATATATTTGTGGAATAAATTAGTCTCTGAGAAGTGTCCTCTCAGCTCAGAGTTGTGTGCAGTCAAGTCAGCTAATCGAACTCAAGCTTCTTTTCTCTTGGCAAAGGAAGTGGGCAAGTACAGAGATATGGATGAAATGAGTTTGGGTTTGCTTTTAAAATGTGAGGTGCCAATTATACCTCATTTCATTAGTTCTTATCGTTTGAAAAATCTTTTTTTGCTGCTATGCAAATGCTTTAGCTTATTTTCTCATGAATGTTGACAAGCTTTGATCTGGTGTTTATCCGTATCAGACACTGCAAAACTCATCCAGTCCCTTATCTTCTTCTGATTAGATTACTGTAATGTCCTGGCTTGAGATTCCTCTGGCAGGGGATGCCACCATCCCTGTGAGAGCATTACACACAGGAGGAAATCCAGTGCTTTTTATTCCAACTGCATCGTGCCTATCACCGGCTATAAACAAATAGGATTAACTAAAAATGGGAATATCTGCAGCGGGGATCCACCAAGAGCAGGCATGTCTCTGATGGGGTGAGGAATAGCTGTGCAGAGGCAGCATGATAAAGGAAGAAGGCTCAACCTCAAACCTTTGGCTCACCTTTGGTTCTTTCCAGACAAAAGCATTTAGGCTGCTGGGGGACTGCTCTGTGCCTCACTTTTGGGCTGTCTCAGGGAACCAAAAGAACCAATTTATCTCTTCCCTGAGAGGATTTGCTCTTTGTGACAAGGAGTGGAGGTGGGATTGTCCATGCCCTACAATGCAGGATGATGGCTTCTGATGGTGGCTGAAGAATCTCCCAGGAGCTCTGTAGATACTTAAAATTATCTGCACACAGGCAGTCCACATCTCCACTACGCAGGAGTGATCAGTCTGATCCATGCAGGATCAGAGACAAAGGAGCAAAGGGGTTTTGGCTGCACAGCTCTGGAGATCTCAAGGTTTTTCAGATAAGGGATCAGACACTTAGACACAAGAAGCATTGAGAAAGACAGGACTCAAGGATAGACTTCTCAGTCATCTGTGCACATTGGCAACTGGTGCAGGTGCTTGGTTGCAGGCTTGGTATGAGGGTTACTGCTGTGTTCATTTAAAACTGAAATTTAATTTGGCTTTAAGGTGGGAGAGCAACAAGAGAGAGCCACACTGTTCCCAGCATTGTTCCACCACAGACTGAGCTCTGAAAGCTGCAGCTTTCCTTTCTGGAGGGTGGTTATAAATACAGATGGTCATAAATACCCTCAGATGCCAACCAACACTCAGTCTCAACAAGCAAATGCCTCTTTCTATCTGGGTATCACAAAGTGTTCTACAAACCTTCCCAGATATACTCTCATAAAAACTATTTTGTGTCAGGGCACTGAAATATGCAGGGTGACTTCTCCAAGGTCACACAGGAAACCAGCGTGGCACAGACGGCAGGTTGTTTAAATCCCCCAGATAACTTGTCTCCTTCCTTCCCCAGAGAGTCCCTGTCACTGAGCATCAGTCTTTGGCCCTCTTTGTCTTTCAGCTGTTCAACTGACTGCTGTTGCTCTCTGCACGATCAAAATCCTGTTTGATATGGCTCTCTTGCTGCTAGTGTTATTTGTAGGTGTCCTTACCTTCGACCAGACTGGGCATCTCTTTTTGCTTAAGAATCTTCAGCTCCCGATGTTGTTTCAAGTGCTGTGTCTTTTGTGCAGCAGGTGCTGCTCAAAATTAATTGTTTGACTTGATATTATATTATCACTCATCTATGGATTTTCAAGTGGGTCAGTTGTTCTATTAGGGCTGTCACTTCCTAAATCCTTTTGGTGAACACCTAATTTTACTTCTCTCATAGCCAGTATTTCTTTGCTCTTTGCTGCCCACAATACAAAACATTTTCTGAGTGCCTTACAGAGCAATACCTCACCTTTGTTTTCTATCACAGACAACAGGTTACTGAGTGGGGCTGTGAGGCTCATTAGAGTTCGTAACATCACTTGTTTAAGTGTTTGGGGTTTTTTTAACTTACCATGTCAAATGTGCTTAGTGTGCGGAGTTGGCTTGCTACAGCGGTGGGTGTCTGCAAGCTTTGCCATGCTTCTGCTGATGGCAGGCAAAAAACTGCCTGGAGGGGCCTCTGGAAGGAAATAGCTGACCTGCCTGCAGTGCTGATGGTTTTCTGATCTCCATCGAGCCTGAGGATGGCCACTGCACAGCAAGGCGAGCACCCGTTTCCCACCTCTCTGGAGATGCTGCAGAGAAATGGGGAGGCAGCCCAATCTGGCTGTGACTCCACTGAGGGTATTTCTGCACAAGGCAGAACTGCTGCAGCCAACATTTGGCCTGAGACCTTGGCTTGGCAGCATTACAGGAGCAGATTTACTGGTGGGGATTAAGTGAGCCTTTGTCATTCCTCTCTATTAACACCATCCAGCACATGGGAGGTGTCACAGGATGACATGTGAAGCTCTGCAGCTGCCCCTCTGCAGCTGTATCCAGCTTTGAAATCCTGCTCAGTAGTTCTCCAGAAACCACCCTGGCCATTCAGTCATGAATTCAAGTTCTTTGATCCCGAATGGTGTAGATATAGCTAGAAAAAACTGCATATTGTCTCAAAAGAGCTCTAACCATGACAAAGGTTTGGTTAGTCTGCCTTGCAAGGACTGTCCCGTGAATCATGGTCTCCCACTTTTCAGCTAACACCATTGTGCTGGTTTAGCACAGATGGTGAAGTGCAATAGGTGAATTCCTTTAAACTGACAACCAAAATAGCCAATTGCATGTAGGGATCCACCTCTGGGAAACACACAGCCTTAAAAGTTGGAAGGAAAGCTGGGGTCGCTCTCTTCCTTCTGGCTTCACAGGAGGTAAGGCAGTCCTGACTCTCTCTCCTGCGGAGGAGAGGCTGGGACAGCCAGGCCTGCTTAGGCCTGGGCCCGGGCTTCCATGGGAGGCCTGCCTGTCCTGGGGACTCCCAGGCCAGGGGAGGGGATGATG
>VXBB01010184.1:381455-442163 GCA_013399915.1 Illadopsis cleaveri | reverse complement strand
AAAAATTCCATAGTAAACAAGAGACTCCTCTCCTGAAGAATTCATGAAAGACTATATTTAAATGTTAAATGGTGAAACTGACTGAATGTCATAAGTTTTGTCTCTATGTGGTTTGTAAGAAAGTAAGTACTTGTGGGGGAGGAGAGGGGTTTTGAAAGTTTCATTTTCTCTTCTTTTTCTTATTGCGTGTTAATAAACTATCTTTTTACTTCTAAGTTGAGCCTGTTTCGCCTTTTTTTCCTCCCAAAATCCTATCTCTCAATCGGCGAACGTAAAACCACCACAACCATGTATGATGTTGCCTCAACTTTCCCCCCTCAGGTCCCTGAACTTCCAGTGCACTGGAAAGCACATTTAGTCCTGCACTGGTGACAAGGCCTGCCTTGTACATTTGCTGAGTCCTTTGCTGAGACAGAGTATTCTCTATCCTCTGCCAAACAGAGGACACTGCTCACTGCCAAGGGTCGATTATCTAGTTCAGCAGTGTGTTTACCATTTTCTTCCTGCCTTTCCTTCACTTTACCTGAGGGAAAAGGGCTCATTAGCTTTCTAAGAGCTCAAAGAAGACATGTCTCACACACAGGCAGCAGGTTAGAACTATTTGGTGAGCAGAGCTCTGGCCCTTTGCTTAAAGACTGCAGCAGCTCTTGCAGGTGGGCTCCTCAACTGTGCTGTCATCTCTGGCTCATGATGGACTTGTGAGAGAAGAGAAATAATTCAGTCCCTATGACAAAGAACATCAAACATTTCATGTCAGAAGTACCTAATGCTGTTGTTCTGGAGGGCAGTCAGCTCTTCCCCTGAAACCAACTCTTCTTCTCAAGCTATCACGTGCATAGGTGAGCTGGAAACTGAGAGGGCTGTGACCCTGCACAGCAGCACCACTTTTACACAGCTGTAACTGGGATGACCAGGTAGGAATTCTGGTTTCTAGCTCTGTGAACAGAGAATCTGCTGATCTGCTCTACAGCAAGCATAGGAACTGGTTGGATTTTTGGCAGGGAATTTTTCTGGGGTTTTTTTTTGTTGTGTTTTTTGTTTGGTTTGTTTTTTGTTTGTTTGTTTGTTTTTTGTTTGTTTTTTTTAATCCATCAGAAGAAACTTCTTTGAGTTCTGGGAAGGATTTTTTTTTTTGTCATTACAGGCCACAAAGTTGCATTTTCACCACATTAATGAAGCAAGTAGTGAATCCAAAGGCAGCTACTGATGTGCAAACAGTTCAGCTAATGGCAGACAGGCAAACAAGCTGAGCTGGTGGAAGGTAAACACTGGGAAAAGAAAGGAAGAGAAAAACCTAAATGAATGAGATGATGGTGACACACACAACAAAAACCCCCCAAATTACAAAAACCTGAGAAGGAGAGCTTCCCCCTTTTTGTTGGGTTTTGGTACTAAGGATCCCCTCATTATCTGCTGAGGTAACAGCATCATATAAAATATATTCATTGTAGATACATTAGGTGTGTATATGAAGTATTAACCATTGGATTTTTTCTAATAATATTCACATTTCTTGGTTTTATAGTGATTTAGTGGTGGGAAGCTGAAGTTAACAAGACTAAGGCTTAAAATCACATGGGTCACAGAAGCCAGAGAGGAGAGATTTCCTATATCCTGGACTAGTTTAATTATCTCTCCTCTCAGTTGCGGAGCTCCAAGTTTCAGAAATCTGGATGGAGAGTTTTCACTTGTGTTTTTATATAAGAAAACACTTATGCAAATTGTGAGTGCTCTGAGACACCTTGAACCTTAGCTCCTATGTTAGTGTCATTGGAGAAGAGAGAGAGGTGGCCAAATAGCAGATGAGGTATTAAGAAGTCAAAGGTGTAGTTTTGGGCTCTGCCACAATCTTGCCCTGAGCCTCTGGACAAAGCTTACCACCTTTTGGTTTAGTGTTTTTCATCTACTAAAACACATGAGGCAACTTACCTTGTTCTTCTGGAGTGTTCAGAAAATTGATCAGTACCTATTTTAGTGTACTTGGAACAGCTGATGCTGAGTTTTGTTAAAAGGCTACCAGACATGAAAAATTGAGATAGGAATCACATAAACTGTGGCCACACATTTGTATTTTTATTGATTTCATTTCTAGAGCAATTTATTCTAAAAGGTCTTGGAACAGAAACAAACCTTCACATGGTTCTATCCCAGGAGATCACAGACCAGAAACCCTGTCTCTGTCTCCACAGTGGAGTTATATATATAGATTTCACAATATTACCTCTCCCTGTACCCTTGCCTGGCTCATGTCTTTAGACCTCCAGTGCTACAACCAATTCACTGCTGTTGCCTTTGCACAGAGCCAATTGTCTGCCATCATCCTGTCAGGCACTTACACTAATTTCTCCTTATATAATTTATATTAAGCCAATTTATATTACACAGTGAGTGCTTGATGGAGGTGGTACCCACAGGAGGCTTATGCGCTGCTTTCCGTCAATGATATTTAGCTGATCTACTGGCAGGTATTATCTCTCCCCACAGGCTTTTCCTCATTTACATCCTTAGAGCATCCAAGCTGCAAGAACACAGTTTCTCCAAGGAAAAACCCTGTTTTTCAGGAATTACCTTGCTGTCCTCTCTGTGGGATACAGGATAGGTGCCTCTCACCAGGCCCTCTGGGAGCCCCAGGTGGTGCACTTTGATTTTCTCATTTGGTCTCAGATCAGTCCCTGCCCAGATACGTTTGTGTTTCTATTTACTTTAGATCCGGTTTGTTTGCTTCTGCTTCTGTATTGAAGTTTTCTCCAGGAAACATGCAAATTGCCTAGCTTCTGGAGGTGCCTTCCTTCCACCACCCTCAATGGACCCAGCTTCAATTAGCATCTTTTCCTATGTGAGTTAGTTACTCTTTGCATCACTGGAATTACACTGGTGGAAAATTAATCTGATGACAGCTTCACCAAATCCTGTTCAGTTACTTTTGCTGTAGTTCAGCTTCCTCAGCTATTTTTCATGTCTTTTCATCTTACAGATCTGTATAGTGCTCTGTTTGTTGGGTGCTCTGGGAGTACCAGGAAATGAGCTAGCAGACAACCCAAAAACAGATATAAGCAGCTTCAGCTCATCTGAAGGGGTTGGGAAGGAATATATAACATGTCCATTTCTTTTACTTGAGAGAGAAGCAGGGACAGGTGTTGATATCTGGTGTCAAACAGGGAGGGGCAGAAGAGGCATTAAACCCCCCTTTCTCTTTTTGTCCCCTCTTAAATCTATGCCAGGCTTTGATATAAACTCCCATTCACAGAAATATTTCACCAGGTAAATGTACAAAGCCCTTACAGAGCAAAGGTGATGAATAATTGTTCCTTCTTTGCTGTTGTTTAGGAGAGGAACACTGTTCTTCTGCCCTGCCCCTCTGCAGAGGGGTCAGTTAAAGTGCCCACTGCAAGGCACTGCCCATCAAACCATCTGTGAGAAGTTTGATGGCCAAAGACACCTGGATGCCATGTCCTCACTTGCTGCAGGCAGCAGCGTGCGTCAGGCAGCCCAGGCGGAAGGTTCATCCATTTCTCTCTCTTTTGACCTATTTTATGAGTAACATTTTGTGCTTCCTTTTGTTGTTCTCTACTGGGTCAGTAGTAGGACAGCCTCAGAGCACTCTGCTCTCAGATCATAGGAAGGCACAAGCCCACCAGTGCTGGACTCCCTGCTGGATGCCATGGCACTTCACTGGTTTCCATAGCCATCAGAGTAAACCCTCCTGTTCGCAAATCTGCTTTCCTGAAGACAGCTTGCACTGCACAGTGAGGGGTAGAGAATGCCCTACAAAGTCTAGGGTAGCACTTAAGCCAGAGATGTGAGCTTTTTTTTCTTTTCCCCAGTGGCTTTGATTTTTTGCTCTGTAGAGTTTTCCAGGCTTTGGCTCCCAACCTTACTAAAGTAATTATGTGACTTTGTAAAAACAATTCATTTTTCAGCACTTCTCCGGCACTGCCAGCTTTTCAGTGGCTTTACAGAAACTCTTGCACTATTTGGTGCTTTGCCTGAACTTACATGTGCTTAATCAAAGAAGTTCATCCCTCGCTGTAGAACAAATCCCCAGCACCATCCCTGGGTCTGAAACTTTGAGCTGGCCACAGCACGCACACGGAGCCCCGCCTGCACCTCTCACCGGCTCCATCCCTGCAAGGTGTAGCCCCCACAACACGATCCAAGCCAGGGACGCAGGCTGAGCCGTGGCATTACACAACAATTTTCATTGTCGTTGTCTGCAGGACTCCCGCGAGTTAGCACAATGAGACATTTACCAGCACAATGGGACATTTACTGGAGGGGCCGTGGGGTGTGAGCCGTCCCCCCTCCATGCACGTTAGCTCCAGCTGGCAAGGCACGTGCTCCCCTATCACAAAACACTCTTGTAGCTGCTCATACCACTTAGGAGCTAAAACAAACAAACAAACAAATAAATAAATAAATATATAAAAGTTCAGTGAAGGAAAAATTAAGTCTCTCAAAAGGAAGCAAATAATTTGAACGAAAGTATTTCAAGGAAATTATTTTATCTCTCAGAAATTTTATCCATCCATTTAAAAAAATCAACAACAACCTCAGTTACTACTTTTTCAGGCTACGTTTTGCAGGCAGTTTTTATCTGCAGAAAGGATTAGCTTGTCTGTGGTTGGAACGTGCTGCACACACCCTGTTCCCATGCAGATTCATGCGGCAGGGAGCTGTATTTCCAGCTCAGCTCTAGGACGTTTTTTCTGTTGCTAAATCAGATGACTGCAAAGACCATTAGAGCAGTTTATCATTGGAATCTGCAGGAACGTACTGTACCCAAAAGGAAAATGTTCATTGACAAGGGAAGTGCAAGATCTGTGATCCTTGTAATTATGCAGATGATCCTCTCCAGAGGTCTGTGGTATGTGAGCAGGTCCACAATGATGGCTTTCGGCTGCAGCACTTTAATAGTCTACTGAAATCCAGCTGTTCCTGCTCTCCAGTCCACTTGGCTGCAGCCCTGACTGGCACATCAGCATGAATGGGTTTGTCTCTCACTGGGGACATGCAAAACACTGTCATCCAAGGGGCTCCTTGAAATTAAAGTGCTGCTTTTCCGGGCAGTTTGTCTTATCGCTCTGCTGGGTCCTAGCAGAAGTTTGCACCTTGCAGCTCACTGGTGGTGGAGACATCGGACACACAGAGATGGATGGTTTTTGGAGTGAAATGCCAGCACAGGCTGGCAGTATGCAGGTCAGTCACTTCCTCCAAAAATCTCCAGTCAAAGCCTGGTTTAAGGAAGGATCCCCTGAAATCAATGCCTAGGCAAAAAGAAAACCTACTCATCCCATGGCAATGTTTCTGCTTGGTGTGCAACCTGGTGTAAGAGCTGCACATTTCCCAGCACAAAGCCAAATTCATTCAGGTGCTGAAACCTCAGAAGGCAGCGTGCAAGAAAATCACCTGGTGGAATTTACAATTATAATTTCTTGAAAGGCATTGCAGAAAGCAAAAAGATTTGGGAAACCAAAGAGGTTCCCCTCAAGGGTTTGAAAGCTGTAGTACTGACGAGCAAAATGGATTTTGCAAAATTGTGTGTGCAAAATTGTGTAAGCCTTGCCAGGTGAAAGCCATCCTCCTCCCAAAACACACTCTATTCCCATAAAACCATGGCCTCACCAGAGAAGGCAAAGCAAAAGCATCTTAAGGTTGGAGGGCTGTAAACTTCTGGTGACCCCAGGGAGGTTTTCAGTGGGGAATATGATCCCTGTTGATCTAGAGGAAACTGTAGCTGTTTCTAACCTCTGATGGTGTATGAGGGAGTTTAAAGAAACATCCAGCTGGGTTATGCCTCTCTGCATTCGGAAAATGATCCTGCCATCCCTCACTCCTCCCGGGGCAGGACCTGGTTGTGCTATATCCATTTGAAGCAAGATTCAGCTCCTTCGCTGTAAGACTTTACCCTCCGGTGGCCAGAACAGGTTGGGAGTAAGGAAATGCTGTTCCAGCTTTCCCGATAAGGACCCAGAGGAGGCAGAGAAAAAGTATTTTTGCACAAGGCCATAAAGGACAACTGTTTCCAGTCTGGGAAACAAGCCTGAATCTCTTGACTCTTAGTGCTCTCTCCTTTTTGGCAGTAACCTAACACACTTTTTCGGTCTCTGGGACTGCCTATCTCCAGGGCAGAGGACAGCCAAGCTGACGCAGAAAGAAGCTTTGGTGGCTGCATCTTGGAAGAGCTCATCACATTTTTTATATGACTTAATGCAGCTGGCTGCAGTGCGGAAACTGCAATGACTTTAGGCTTGAAGTTTTGGTAGTGAAATGACCTGAACTAACTTTTGGTAAAAAACTGTGTACCCAAAACCTTCATTATTTTCAGTCCAGGTTGTCTGAGCCTGATGTGAGTTCACCTGTGCAGCTCACTCCAGAAAAAAATTATAGTGAATGAAAATGAGAATTTCAATAGTCAGGCACAGACAAGGAATGGCACATCAAATGCTACTTGCCTACTGTCAGGTGGCATTAAAGGGAGCCAGAAAACAGATAGAAAAAGCTTTCTGCACTTCTGGGTCCCAGAGGAAGAACTAGATGTGTCCTATTCCCATAGAATATAATAAAATTGCAACAGGCAGCTTTGAGGTGAGAATGAAGGCTGTTCTGCAAAAGCATGGCTGGAAGATGAATTGCTGAAGGGTTAGGTGAATATTCAGAGCAGAAACCAGGATTTATTGGCAGGACATAGCCTCTGCATATTTTATCTTCCAACAGTCTATTGACACAGGGAAAGGCTTAGCTGAGCTAAATTGGTGCTGGAAGCCTGTGAGATGAAGCATTGTCCATCCAGGAGCATCCCAGAGAGAGGTAATCCTATAGAAATGCATTTAACGGGGATGATAGGTTTTCTCATATGGGAGCAGATGGCAAGGGGTGCTTCCACAGGCACACCATAAAACAGAGGATGTTGCAGCAGCACGAGGAGGCCTGAGTGAGTTGCAGCACCCATGTTTCCCTGCTCACATGACCCATCTGCAAAGCTGTGGGGCTGGGGAGAGAATCTGGGGGAGCTGTGTGCTGGAGACAGTGGGGGCACCTCAGGTAAGGGAGAGGAACATTCTCAGTGGTTACCACCATGCTTTGAGGAAGGAGGAACAGGTCATTGTGAGGATCATCAGAAAAGCAGCTTTACATCTCTTGCCTGTTTGCCACCTTTAGTGGGAAAACAATGCTGGCTGCTTATAAACACTTCATGTTTGTGAATTGTTTTTTTTGTTTTTTGGCTGCTCCAAGCTTCCCTCCAAGTCCAGTGACACCTGGTCATCCACCTTTCCAGCTGTCTCAGCTGGGGGCCAGGACACCCCTTGAATTTATCTCCTACCTGTGCAACACCTGCATTTTCCCTACTTTGCAGGTATGCCTGGAGCAGCAGCACAAGTGTCCCCCAAGCTGTGGCACATGGCACAGGGGAAGTGCTGGTCCTGCCACAGAGATGGGAAGGTGCTGCAGGAACTCCAGCTCACACCCCTGGGGATCCCAGCTTAGTGAGAGAGTTCAGCCCTGGGACTGGTATGCTCAGAGGACACTTTTCTGATGGATCTGCAGCCTCTCATCGACATGGGGGCTCCACTTTACTTGTGGAGCAAGTGCACACAGTGCTGGAAGTATTGAAGCTCATGCATTTGTCTCTGCACATATATACGCACCAACAGATTGGAAGTCAAACAAAGCATTATAAATGTGCAGCAAAGAAATAACAACCTGGCTTCTTTTGTTAAACAGTTTGATTTACTGGGCTAAACAATAGGTTTTGTCCTCTGTGCTACGTAATTGTTATTGGGAGGACACATCTGGTCTCTGAGTAGAAGTGCACTTTTGCAGTGCCAAGGCATTCAAAAATGTGAGGGAACAGCAACTGTCAAACAGGATCTACATATAAAAAAATCAGCCAGAAAGCTCAAATAAATTTTGAATGATATATACTTTAAAAGGTTGTGGGAGAGCATGGCTCTTTAATATTATTGTGGCCAACCTATGACATTTATAGCTCTTCTCCTGTTTGGCCACCAGGAACTTGTCTGTTCCCATTGAGAAACAATGCCTCAGAGACAGCAGCCACTTGAGATGGAGATCTCAGGCCATGTTGGAGATCACATGGAAAAATAACAGATTCATCTAAATACAGGGGTAACTGCACAGAGCAGAAAGTCAGCCTCCTACCAGGCAAACCTGGAGGGAGGAACACCTCCTGCTCTTCAGCCCTTATTGCTGATTGCGAAGTCAGGGACTCAGAAACGTTGTCTCATGGCTGTCAGGACTTATCACCATCAGAAGCTGGGGGAAAAAACCCAAACAAACTCACAACAGTGTTAAGAAGATTAGAGGGACTGAGCAGTGACACCTCACTTGGGTCTCTTCCAGTTTTTTAATGAGGTATAAAAAGGGTCTTCAAAAGTAGACTTATTTTTGACTCCCTGCTTGTTTTGCTACACTGAAAATTTAAATTTCCTTTGCTTTCCCAGGAAGACTCAGCAGAGGAAGGACTTCCAGCAGCACAGGAACACTGCAACTACCATGAACCTCCTTTCTTCAGCCACCCAGGGCAGCTTGCTTCCTTCCTGGTCATCCACACACACAGACAATGCAGAAGAGCCACGTTTTCAAAGGTGACCAGAAATTTCCATCACTTGGCCAGTGACATCCTAAAAGAAAGTGAGGTTTCTGAAAGCAACAAGCAAGCTGTGGAAGAAGCCAAGTAATCTGAAATTTCTTCAATGTGGCAGCTAGAAATGAAGACTTTCCACCAAAAAAACCTAAATAAAGTTTAGACTGAGTACAGAATTCACCTTCTCCTTTGGAAGAAATTACTTATAACACACTTTTCATGGGAGAAATATGGGATCTACTTGAGGTGTAGGGCCATTGTATGTGCAGAGATTGATTAACGGTGATTGGGAGAAGTTTGTGCCACCTTTAAAAACACACTCTCACATACCTCACACATATCCAGATACCTCACACAGCAGCTGGCCACATCATAGAGATAAAAAATATCTGTTAAAACTGACTTTCTTTTACATGAGCTGAGGTTTTCAGCTGCCACACTTGTGAGTCTGTGCTACCATGCGGTATTGTCACACCCAAGCACGCAAGAAAGCATGTGTTATGTCCCTTTGAAATTAGGAAATGAACTTTTAAAAGTACCCATTTTCTCAAGGAAAAGAAACCGAAACCTGTTGGGAACTTAGTTTTCTCTCTGTACATAGGGGAGTCTCAGCATTAGAAGGAAAATTAAATTTTTTGAAGTAATTATTTTATATTTAATTTTTTCTTTAAAAAACCAAATATAATATTTTCGTGCAATCCTGTGATTCCAGACAATGATGCCTTATGGGATCCATCAAGCAATACTTGCACTTAATTTGTGAGTCTTAGAGACTGGAAACTGGATACATGATTATCTTACAGAAATGCAAACAAATCACAAAGACCCTCAACTTTTCTTCACAGCAATGAAGAGCTTAATGAAGAAAAGATGTTAATACTAAAACCACTGTATTTTGTCTTGCTTTGCTTCTTATACCAGACTCTGTAGTCTTCTAGTTTCCCCTAATGAAATTAAAAAGCATAAGGGCACCTTTTTATCTTCCTTCCTGAAGTCCCCTTTCACTATGTAAAAAACATTAAAACAACAACAATGAAATCAGTTCCTTGTGACAAAAGGTCTGGCTTTGTTTTGAGCTCTGCCGGCCATATCAACAGCTTTTGTTGGGGCAGTAGAGGAAGGTGCTGTCACCTTGACATTTCCAGAGCTGGGGTGTCAACACTGCCCATGAAAGGGTGCCCAGCAAGGCTCCAGGGGCCAGCGCCCCAGAGCAGAGAAGCTGGGATTTGCAGGATTACAAAGGTGCCAAACACAGGAGATGAAGCTTTTATCTCCAGATTAGCAAATGAGCCTCTCTGTGCATTTTCTTGTGAAGAGGCATCAGTTCAAGGAAACTGATACATGCCTTCTTGTCATCTGGTTCTAGCGGATGGTTGGTATTAAGGGAAAAAGTGTGATTGTTTTAGTTTCCACTCTGCTAGAGTTTATCATTCATTACCTTTGGAATTATAAATTTATATGTTCAGCTATGCCAAAAATTTGGATGGAAAAACACATGGAAATACTCTAAAATATGCAAAATAAAGAAAAAGTAAACACTGAACTCTTTCTGAAGCTAACAGAGCTGCTTGCTCCCTGGTGCTGCATTCAGCATGGCCAAACTGCTCCTCAAAACCCTGAAAAAACAGAATATGGGGAAACCATGGGGTGGAAATATAGGGACTGATTCTACAAATCTCACATTCCAGATTGCTCAACTTGGATTGTGAGAGAAGCCTACGGGAGCCAAGGGCATCACACAGGAGTTCCATGCAAAGCTCAGGGTGTGGCTCCATGGCTCTTTGGTCCCTGCTCCATCCTCAGTGCAGGAGTGGGACGAGCCACCGAGCCACCGAACCAGACTGGCAGAAAGCCACCACCCATCACTTGCAGGGATGTTCCTTGGTGGTGGAAGGGCTGAAGGTGCACACCACGGGCCCAGGCACACACTGATGCTGGTCCATGGAGGAGATGAGAGCCAGGGGATGGAGGGGGAAGCAGGACAGAGGCAGCTCTGGCTCAAACTGATGGAAGTTTCGCACAGTGGAAAGCAAAATGCATAGGGCTGGAGCTGTATCCCCACCTACATAATGGATTGCCCTGGGCACTGCACTAAATACATTAAGCAATGATGAATATATATATTTTAAGATTAAATCTACTTCCTAATGGAACTTTTCACTGGCAACCTTTTCTTATTGGGCCTTTGAACTCTATGTATCTGGACAACTGCTGCTGGGTGAAAACAGCTTCCCAAGTAAAAAATAGCAACATTAAAAGATTGAAGAAAATTCACAACATCCAGAAAATGTTTGGGGTGTTTTTTTTTTTTTGTATGGGTAGAACCAATGAAACCATAAAGCTCCCTCAGATTTAACTCTTGATCTGAGAAAGTGGTTTAAAATGGATGAATTTTCACAAAACCACTGAATGGATATGGTTGGAAGAGACCACTGGATGTCATCTGATCCAAACTCCCTGATCAGCAGGGTCCCCTAGAGCACATTATTCAGGACTGTGTCCAGGTGGCCTTTGAGTACTTCCAGGAAAGAAGATTCCACCACCTTTCTGGGCAATCTGCTCCAGTGCTCACACACCCTCACAGTAAAGAAGTTCTTGCTCCTGTTCAGGTGGAAATTCCTGTGTTCCAGTTATTGCCCATTGCCTCTCATCCTATTGCTCAGCACCACTGAGAAGAACCTGGCTCCATTTTCTTGGCAACCTCCCTTCAGACACTTAGAGACACTGATGAGGTCTCTCTCAGTCATCTCTTCTTGAAGCTGAACAGGCCCAGCTCCCTCAGCCTTTCCTCATAGGAGAGATGGACCCCACACTGGACCGCTCCAGGAGCTCCCTGCCTCCCCTGTGCTGAGNAGCCTTTCCTCATAGGAGAGATGGACCCCACACTGGACCGCTCCAGGAGCTCCCTGTCTCCCCTGTGCTGAGGAGCCCAGAACTGGACACAGCACTCCAGATGTGGCCTCAGCAGGGCTGAGCAGAGGGGCAGATCACCTCCCTCGATCTACTGGCAATGCTCTTCCCAATGTACCCCAGGATACTATTCACCTTCCTGGCTCCAGTGNTCACCTTCCTGGCTTGGGTGGCTGCTTGCTGGTTGATGGCTTGCTTGATTGTCTTTCGTTAGTTGGTCCATCCATCCATCCATCCATCCATCCATCCATCCATCCATCCATCCATTTATCTAGAGTCCAGGCTGAGCTGTTACATCACCTTTCCAGGAATTGACGTGAGTCTGACTGGCCAGTAGTTCCCTAGGTTCTCCTTCTTGCCCTTTTTGAATACTGGAGTGATGTTTGCTTTCCTCCAGTACCCAGGAACTTCTCTGGATTGCCATGACCTTCCAAGGGTGACTGAGAGTGGCCTAGCAGTGACATCTGCCAGCTCCCTCAATGTTCATGGATGCATCCTATGGACCCCCCATGGACCTGGGGATATTGAGTTTGACTAAATGGTCTCTAACCCAATCCTTCTCAACCAAGGGGGAATCTTCCTTTGGACCTTCTCCCTGATCGCCTGGGTCAGAGATTCCTGAGAGCTGGCCTTGGCAGTGAAGCTTGAAGCAAGAAAACATGCAATATCTCAGCCTTTTCTACAACCTATGTCACAATAGTCCCTTTTCCATTCAGTAGTGGGCCTACATTTCCCCTACTAATAATTTTGTTGTTGATGTGTTTGAAGAAGACCTTCTCATTATCCTTGACAACCTTAGCCAGATTTAATTCCAAATGGGCCTTGGCCTCTTTCACTGAATTTCTGCATACTCTGACACTATTCCTATAATCTTCCCAGGTGGCCTGTCCCTGCTTTCACCTCATGCATCTCCTGCTTATGTCTTATTTTCTCTCTGGGAATCCTGTTACAAGTGGGGGAGTTCATGGAGGGGAAAACAGCCACAGAACAAGACGATCTCATTTTCCTTGATGTTAAAAAATTGCTTTTGAATTCTATTCTCAGTCTGGCTGAAGACTTCAGAATTGGGCTTTAGCTGCAGGGGCCCAATCCAGTACTTTTTTCCCAACCTGCTTTCGGATGTAGAATAAAAGGCTGTTGAAGTCTTCTGACAAGAGGTGGAAACTTCAAGATATGATGCTACAGAGATATTTCCCCACCTCAAAATCTGACAGCATATTGAGGTCCCCATCTGAAGACACCACCCTGGTGCCATCCAGCAGTGTGGTGGTGCAGAGTCACCAAAGCAAGACTGTCCATACAGGCTGCAGCCCTCTGGTCTCCTCTGAGGTGTGGTGCCACCCACACACTTCTCTCTAGCCCCAGGCAGGGCCAGAGCCAGTGGTGGGTCCTTGAGGAAGTCTAGGAGTCAGCCTGGCTCTGGTTTCCAGAAGATGGCACTGACTGATGAAGGTGGGGTAAAGAGTGCAAGGACAACCATGCCATGGTCCCAGTCATACAGGGTGGCTGCTCTGGCTTCTTGCCCACATGATGTAAAGCAGAGGGAAAATGGAGGAATTACATGCAGGGATAAAATGGAAGGTCTAAAGGCTGGGAAAAGCCCCACTTTGGAACTCCATTGCGATGCTGGGCACATTGGGGCTGATTGGTCCATCCCTGTATGCAAGGGAGGACGTATTGCCACAACCACATCTAAGGATTTCACAATGAAGGTCAGGAAAACCATGGAACAGAACAATTCCTTTGCCAGCTCTCTCATCTATCTGGACTTTGTCTTTCTCTCTGGAGCAGGGCTAGCTGAAAGGGATGGTCCTGCAGCTTTTCCCAGGCCATTTCAGAGAGCATCAGCTGCATCCCACTGGACCTGTTGACCAGGGATGAATTCTATGGGTCCTTTGCAGTGCCTGCTTGCACCTAAGTTCCACTGGAGACAGCAGTAGCTTTGCTGCAGAAAGCTGGGAGCAAGGACAACAGAACAGGATTTTTTCAGAGGCAGTAAAACTTTTTTTTTAAATATGTCAATAAATGAGAGAATTGTGGGGTTTTAAAAGCGGGAAGATGAGAGGCTGAGTCACACAGGGTTGCTGACCACAGCTCTGCCTGCAAACTGGGAAATGAAAAGTAAATAATTTCTGCTCTATAGAAATATCTAATTATCTTCTGCCATCTCAAATGCCTCCAAAGAGAAACTCCTGCAGAGACCTTTAAAGCTCTTTTAGCACAGAAAGTAGGAAAATATTCTGTCAGACTGAACCAAGATGCAGAGTATGATCATATAAATCCCATGTCTTGGAACACAGCCCAGATGCTTCTAACTTTGTTGTTTTTCGCTGCAGTTTAGCAATTCAGCAGAATTACATTTGCAGTCCTAGATCTACTGGTTTTGGTAGTGGTGGTCCTTGAACTAATTGCTTGTGTAAATAAACATTTTAAAACGTAGACGAGGAGGACTAAGACAGTCATGGAAAAAAAAAAAGTGATTACTATCAACTTCCAGCAAGATATCTGGGGGTTAGAAATTATCATTGTTTATTGAATTCAGAGAAGCTTTATTTTTAGAGAGGATAAAACCTGCTAAGCCTTCAGTTCCTGACACATCTCTTTGGAGCAAGAAGAGAGTGATAGCAATTAATAGGGAGGTCTCTGGTAGTGCCCATGGACAGGGGCTTTTCTCTGCATTTTTATCTTTGAGCCCCCTAAGAGAGAGGAATTGGTGAGGTAGGCACAGCCCAGCAAAGGTAATTATTGGTAATGAAAACAGAACAGCACAACCACCACTCCAGCGAAAGGATCCCAGCCAGCATGGGGGGCTCTGGGCTCGTTATCGACCTTCCAGAAACCCTTGGTGACATCCATCAGAAGTGGGTAGATGTGATTCCCACGGGACTGCCGCCATCACCTGTCCCGCTGGCAGCAGCGCCAGGGAGCCTTGCGAAAGGGCCGGAGGTGCAGATCAGCCTCGCCGGAAACACCTTTGGTGGGCCAGACCTCCATTTTCCCCCCTTGGAATGTCTTTTAAATGAAGCAACTCTGGTGAAAAGAAAAGGGCGAGCAAACATTTAGAGCTGTTTATTGAATAAAACAAGGTTTTAAAAGCCGTATTATTGTCCCGGGACACAATGGCCGTTACTGTTTTTGTTGGTAAGTACCCGTGTGATTTAAAGCTGCTGACAGCACCAGACGCGCACAATGAAATCATCTCTCCCTCCCCTGCCCGCAGTTCAGGCAGACACTCATTTGTATGTATGGGTTCAGCCTGTCTGCTGCGGCTGGCCGAAGCGACAGATACTAATGGCATATGTTAATTACAACCCAACAACTTCCTTTCATTCGGGTGTTTATTAACATTCTCACTTCTGCCCGTGCAGGCAGCTGGCGGGAGATGCTGAGGCTGCCGGGGATCACACGCGATCTCCGATCTGGGACCGCGATGGGCGCTGGATCACGCCTGGCAGCCCGACCGAGAGCTTGGCATCCCAGCCCAGATTTTTTTTCCCCGTCTGCTTATAAGGCTGCCGAGGGGCTGGAAAGAAGATGGGAGCTCAGAAGCAAACTCCCAGCCACAGCTGCTGGACGGCTCCAGGTGTGGCTGTGCTCGGATCCCGGCATTTCTCTGGTAATGCCACAGTGTAACAGCCCCAAAGAGCTGGAGAATAGCTCAATAATTTGGAATTTAGGGGATCATAAAGTATCTCGTGTAAGCAGCGAATGCAGCCAAACGGGTTTTGCTGGGAATAAGGGGAATTGTCATCTCACGTGGAGCCAGGATCCATCTACTCTCCTGTCCAGTTGCTGAGTGTAACTGGAGACAAATACTTCAAAGGCAAATGCGAGAAACGTTTAAAGGGACAATTCAGGTGATGCTCCCTTACCTTCCTCTTCACAACTGGTTTGTGACATTGGAAAAATGAGATAAAAGTTTACTTTGTAAGAAAGAAAGGATATCAGATTTTAATTTCTGAACCCCATATCCTTATTAAGAGCCGTCTATCTCAGTGATTTCTTATGGGCATGGTGATGAAAGATGATCAGGTAATTCTGTAACACATTTTTAAAAATTTCTCAAATCTCATTTCAAGTTGTTGTGCTTCAATTTCATGCAACTTTATTCATAATCACTGTGCTGGCCTGGAATCATGGCCAGTGGAGCAGGACTGGATGCAGCCAGGTTTTGCAGTTGTATAGAGCAGACCCACCAGCTCATGGTGTAAAACAAGCAGAGTCAGACACAGGACCACAAAGGAGAGCAGTGTGAGCAGGCTATTCTCTGCCACCTTTGAAAAAAATTGTGTTAATCAAAAGACATTTTCAGGAGCAGTTTCTAGGAGGCAGCTGTGTGGCTGATGGGAAGCTTTGAGGCAGCATGAAAGAAAAATAGGAGAGTTCCTTTGCTTTTGTTTTCAGACTGGGCTTGATGCACGTCAAACCCTGTGTGAGATAAGTCTGAGTATTCCTGGCATTCCTCTCAGCAGGCATCAGGCTGCCTTTGGCATCTGGGGACTTCATATGGCATTATGCTGCCCTGGTGACTATGAGTTGTTAAGTCCCCATAATTTCCTGCAGCCTTCGCTCATCTGGAAATAAAGCATAATTAGCAATTTTTGTTATCTCACTATTTAACTCTCCTGTGGAGTTTGTGTTTTGTACTCTTCATTTACAAATATCCAAGCCAAAGTGATACATCTGCTTTTATTTGTTGAAATGTGCAAAGAACTATAGTAGATTAGTAAGACACAACTGTCCTTTACAACTGGCTCTTTTCTTTCTGTATCCTGTGTATCTTCCTGAGGTTAATTACTTAAGTTAGTGGTTTGGTCAATTTTGCTGCACAACGTAAATAAAAATGAAATAAAAAATAAAAATAAATAAAATAAAATAAAATGCCTGATATCATGTAGGTCATAATGTAAAAGGCCACTTGAGGAAATTTGATTTTTGTATGTAGTTCATTCTCAAATTCCTGCATTTGTTCCTGGAGGCTGTTTTTGAGCAATTCAGAATGGTCATGTGGAGGATCTGTAGAGTGAAACCAGGCAAGGAGGTACTTGTCTGTGGCCTACAGCAATTTTTTGCCTAGAGGAGGCAGAGAATGGTTTCTCTCCTTCCCTTCTTTGTGGGACACAAAGACATAAATACCTCTGCCTCCAAGGAGCTGCTTGTGTGGTTTTTCTTCTTCATGCTGACCCAGGGCAGGGGTCTGAGGCCTCTGAGGTCTCAACAGGACTGAAGAAGTCATATCTGGGATGAGTAAGCCAGAACAGTAGAATGAACAACTTTTTTTTCATTGTTTACATCCAGCAAAATCCCCACACAATCACTCGTCACAGAATACCAAAAACAGCCCCAAAATCATGCCAGAAGAGCAAGGGTTCTTGGTTTAGCAGCCTCTATTGAAAACTACTTTGTTTCTTGTTTAAAGACAAGACATTTAATCATCTGGCCATACATTGTTCTCACTCTGGACTAGTGGGACATTTCAGTTATTTATTGACATGTAGCATAGCCAAAACCTTGGGATACTACAGTGAGGAGTTTGCGTGCATTGTCCCAATCCTCTGTAGGAACTGTCCACTAGACAGAAGGAATTCAATTTCTTTCTTTCAGTGAAAAACAATCCTGTACTGCAACAACCACACATCCAGGAGGTGTCCATGGGGCTGAGTTTTAATAACAGCTCACAAATGAGAGCTAAATTGTCCATCATTATCCCAGGGCAAGGGCGGTCATGCCACCTGCATACACCCATGGGCAATCTCACTGTGAAGGGATTATTTCAGTGCTCTGTGTCTGACTTTTGTATTAACAGAAATGATAAAATTAGAGCAGGAATGTCCTTGGATGGCTTCTGCTGTGCTCTGTTTTCACAGGATCAACTGCTCTGCGTGAGAATCTCTGGCTGGTAAATCCCAGCTACCACACAGAAGTTCTAGCTCATGCCTCTTGTTCCCATGTGCACAGCCACAAACCACACTGAAGAGACCCCTTCCTTGTGAAGTTGTGCCCTTTGTGTGCATCCACTGACAAACCATGATGCAAGATTTTTCCAGCCATGAGTTTTCCACTGTTTCTGGTATATCCCGTACTCAGTTCAATATGTTTGAATTTGTCAGGAGAAGCAGATAAAACTGATAGGCTGATAAAAGCAGTTCAAGAGGAATTGATAAGAGTTTGTCATTCACCATGGGGGATGGGATGCACTGGGTGAAGCAAATGGGGCCCATCTTTGCAGCACAGCCTGGTGACACCCATCAGTCCTTTTCTCACCTCTGTGTTGGCCTACATCCTCACTGGTCCCAGGTGAAGCCAAGCACTCTGATCACCAGGAGCCCTCTGGGATGCTGCTTCCTCCTCCAGAAGCACACTCCACACAACCCCAAGCTCCCTGGGGATGACTTGTGAGGCAGTATCACAGATGTAACTTCCTAGTCTGAAAGCTCAAACACGTTGGAGGATCGGATCAGGCCTCTTCTTTCCTCCTTCCTGCACCACATATCAGAGAACCAAGGACTGGAACCAATACAATACTGAGCTGCCAGTAAAAACATCCCCACTAGGTCCTAATGGAATTTGGGATAATTTTTTCTGGACTGCTAAGGCCCTCCAAAGCACAGTGATTGTACCAGTCTGGAAAATAAAACTGTGGACCTGAAGTCTTGAATCAGGAACAGGAAGCACTGCTGAACTGATAACTGGGACATTGCTTTAAAACAACTTGGAGAAAATAGCAGGCCAGCAAGGCTTTGGAGAGAGTGGGCTGTGCTTCTCCCATCACCTATAAGCTCCCCTGCAGTAAAGACAATAACTGATTCAAAACCAGACTTACATTCTTAGAAGCATTTTAAAAATGGTCCTCAGAAAACTGGACAGGCACATGGGTAAAATTCAGTCATGGATAAAAATTGCCAGTGAGAGCGTAAAGCTGGAGTTCACTTGCAATATGGCAAAGGCAGCACATGGCTACCTTTGGTTGTCCTGATGGGCAAAGCAAGAGGAGGGGAAGAGAAAAGGAAATATGCTGAAGACATCAATTTGTCCGGGTTAATTGAAACTAGAAAAACCTAGGAGGCACTTCAGAGATGAGGTTGAAGTAGTCTGAAGAAGCCTAGAAAGAGCAATGAAAAGGTTTGAGGAGCGGAAGAGACTGAAAGATGAAAAGACTCAGGTGAGAGTGATGGTAGATATGAAGGAACCTGACAGAATGACTTGAGATAATACAGAATATGTCAGCTGAAGTAACACAGAGAATTTCAGCTGAACACAGTATTTCCTTTTATTTAACACAAGAGAAAAGTGGCATCAGATGAAAATGAAAGATGACAGATATAAACATCCAAAAAAGAAACACTGCTTTTTCAGAACATGCACCTCCACTGCCTTAACTAAACAGGTGGGCTTTTTTCATTCTGCCTAAATACAGGGTGATGCCCATAGGTGCGTGACTTCATTTTTCTCTCACAACCCTAACAGAAAATGTTTCATGCATGGGAATGGTCTTCATAAGGTAGTGTTAAAAGGATAATTCACCTGAATTCCAGGAACAGCTTGCATTTACATGACTAATAGGCCCAGCAGGTATGTCAAGAGAAAAAATGCTCTAAAAGCCACCCTACTTTGAGGTGTGATACAACCAGTAATTGCCTAAGATTAGCAGGAAAATAAATCCCATGAATTGTGTACTCCAAAAGTACCTGATTCTAGGATCCTTTCACTTTCTTTTATCACCAAATATTTCTGGAAGCAAATACATCAACTGAGTTAATTAGCAGGCTGGGACCTACGTCCTTAGCAACCTCTGCAGTCAAGTGGAATGCAGTGCACATGCTACAGGAAACAAAATGAAATCCCATTTTATATAGCTTCTCTTAGGATAGTGAAAATACATGCAAACCTGATGGACGAGACCCTAGTGAAAGCCTTCCCAAATATTCCCACAGGCCAACAGACCCAAACCCAGTGGAGTTCTGTTTCCCTTGGGAGAAATGAGAAGTCCAGTGGCCAGAGTGGCACAGTTGGGTCCCTCAACCCAGCCCAATCCCACTGCTTTCAGCATCTGAGCTGCAAAGGGAGGACACTGCAGCACCCTTGACAGAGCAGCCAGCAGCCACAGCCACAGGGCAGAGCATAGACTCCCAGCTGAGTTAGTCCTTGTTACCCTGCAAGACTAACTCTGAAACCACCAGGAAAGATTACACGTGAGTGGGAAAGTTGCCAAGCAGTTATATCCCAAAGTAAGAGAAAGTGACACAGTTTAGACATCTGCTCTTACAATGCTGTTCACCTACCTCACGCAAATTTCCTCTTTTGCCCTTTAATAAGTGCATTGTTTGTTACCCACCTGACTCCCATCTGGGAATGGTTTAAGAGTGACTGCCCCTCTGGCATCGTAACCTGGTATTTCCCAGGTTGCTGGTTCTGAGCTCAAGCTGGAGTGTTTGTAATGACGCCCTCACACTTGAACGCAGCCCTGGCTACTGCTCATCAAGTCCTGCAAAAGGGTTACATACACATGACTCTTATTCACTCCTTTGGAAAAGCTGAACAAGCTTTGTCTCCAGGAGCGGATACAGTATCTCATTATGATCTGGAAGGATCATTCTCAGAGATTCAGCACCGGGATGACAAATCCATAAACTCCTTTGGGATCTATTCTTTGTAAATTCACAGACATGACTCATTACACTAATGTAGTTATGTGTGAAAATTCGAGGGGAAAATCTAACCCCAAACCACCTTCATAAGAAAATAAGCTGCAAAGCCAAACATTACTACATGCTTTTTTTTTTTTGCCCGGCTATCAGCAGTTTACAAGTTCCCTCTTGTTGGCCCTTGGGAAACAGCACATCCTGAGACTATGAGCACCAGGCAATTCGAAGCAATGCCAATGCTCTTCAGTGTGATTGAAAAAGCAAGTTTGCTGAAATTTGTTGGGATTGTCCACTGGCCTAGATAGTCCATGAATTCCTTCCTTTATGCCATACTGTCTGATCCTCGCAGGCCTAAGTATTTATCCCCTGGGATGTCTGTGGCGCTCGGGCTTGCTAAGGGTTCCCAGGTCTCATTCTGCTCCCCAGCAAGTGTTTGGAGGTTTGGTGTTGCAAGTCCCCTGCTAATGGGCTGTGCACTGGTCCTAATGAGGTTCAGAGCCCTGACCACAGAGAGGATGGGCCACTTGTTATTTTTCTAATTAAATCAAGAACTAATCACACAGCAGCGTGCTCCAGAAGACAGCCCATCTAACAACTGCATTAAGAAGTCTGCACAAATCTGTCCCCTCTGCACTCGCCCCTGAGTATTTTTCCCTGCTTTTTGCAACTCATTTGAACAAAAGATGGCAAAAAATCTTGTTCTACCTGCTGTTTGTGTTCTCCCCCATGGCAGCTCATCCTGTACATTAGCTCCTTCTGCTGTTTTAAATCATCTGGCATTCCTTTTGGGCCCACCCATCCTGCATACCCTGAGCTTAAATTCTTGACCCCTACTGGGAGATGACATTAACTCTCCGCTTCACTGCCTCTCCCATCTTACTCAAAGCTTATCTAAACCCATAGTTGCTCATATGTCCGATTTCTCTTTTTCTTTTGGTCATAACACTCTAATTAGAGCCTTGAAGCATACAGAAATGTGATTTGCATGAAAGGCACCATTCAAAACAAAACTGGTTCCCAACCCATGCAGCTTAGCAGCAACATTTGAAGGTGATAAGTTATTTAGAGCCCTCAATTCTCACTATTATTTTTTAAAACACTCAAAGCCCCATTCATCTGCTCTTTTCTAAAGGATTGAAGCTAGTTTCTCTAGTTTTTCTGGATGGGTAGTACCCTCATAGCTCTGTACTGTGTTAAATAAACCCTAGAAGAGTTTCCACATTCCTCTTCAGTGTGTATATATTTACTTGAATGTGTATCACCTGTTCCCCAGCCCACACAGTGGATGTCTATCCTGTATGTTACAACACAGAAAGTAAGGCTATTATGATAAACATCTGTGCTCACCGCTTTCTTGCTCCTCCAAAGCTGCTTTAAAAAGAAAAAAAGACAGAAAAAGTCATATCAGAGTGATAGGTAACTTTAAAGTGAAGTACTAACAGTAAAGATGAAGACATCTAATAGTTACGGGTTATTATTAAATATTAACTACAATTAAATCTGGAAACTTTGTAAACACCCTATTTGCATAGCCAAGTGGTTGTCTTATGCTTGAAGCCTCCTGTCAGAAGAAAAGTAGCTCCCGGTGCCATTTGGCACGAAGGGGACATAAGTTACAGAAGACCTGACACAAGGAATTTGTGCTGTGGCTATTCATGGTGCCAATGCTTTCCACGTAACTCTCCATTCGTGGCCTGCTTGGGGAACGGGATGTGTCCCAGGCACTGGAGAAAAGCCAGAAAAGGGCCATTTATTGGTAGCATATTCAAAGCAACATTTAGAAAACAAATTCAGCACAAATGAAATCTGGCCCGAGCAATGTTGACAAATCCTTGCTTGTGCTGTCCACAGAGAGCAAGTCATGTCTTTGCTGGGGCACTCTGGCTGGGCTGCGTGAAAGTTCCACTGCCTGTAAGGATGCTTTCCCCACCCTAAAAACTGTGAGAACTCCCAGCACGCTGAATGCATGGCTAATCCCATGGGAAGCTTTCTGCACTGTGCTGTTTCAGCAGCCAGCCAGGCAACAGCAAATCGGTTGTGCAGACCCAAGCGTTTCCCCGTCCCCCTGCCTTTGAACAGGCAAGGATGAAGAACAAACGTCTAATGAATGGACTTGAGTGCACTGAATGTGCCCCTGGCTGGAGGGGTACAGCTCCGCTGGCCTCGGGCAGAAATGCTGCAGAGGAACAATGGCACCCAAGCACCAGAGCTGAATTTGGCCCTGTGATTTCAGTCTGAGGCAGTAGCAGGTTAAGCTGTGCAGCACTGCATGCAAAGTTGAATATTGTTACTCCAAGGATCAGGGACAGAGGCCAGGCCAAGACTGAACGCAGTGACAAGGGTTAAAAATCCATAAAGACTCTAGATGGAGAGCTGAGAGTGCTACATCTGCCTGTAGAGCATGAGTGCTGACACAGAAAATCCTACTGCTGCGGGAGGCTGCACCCCTGCTCGTTGCTACATCCCAACCCCTCCTCCAGCAGCATCAGTAGCAGTGTCTTTGGTTTCCAGGGCTCTGACACAGCCAAAATCAAGAACAGGGTCCCAGACCTTGAGCTAGTCGCTTTCCTCCACCCTGCTCCAAGACAGCTCTCCCTTGCGGATATCCATCCACTTTATCCGTGCCTTCAGCTGCCCTTGCTCTGTGGGCTGCATTTATTGTTTTATATAAAAGAAAATTCTGAGAAGAACAAGCCAGAGAATGTGTCAGAGAAGCAGGAGAAGTGACTTTGTAACTCCAAATAAGTGCATGCAAACAGGGCTGACTGCCAGTGATTACTCCCAGAGTTGTGCCTCCTGAACCCACCACATTCCCATCCCGTGATGTTTGTTCTTCTCTCCAGGCTGACTGCAATCATTATCCAACAGATATTGTGGAATTTCACTGTCAACTAGTAAAACTAGGCCCTAGAAATGAGCTTCCTCTATAATTACTCCAGAATACTCAGAGGACCAGATGTTGAGGCATGTGGGACACACCACAGCATAACAGGATGGTTGTGGTTGGGCAGGATCTCTGGGGATCATCTAGTTCAAGCCCCCTGCTGAAACAGGGCTGGTTGCCCAGGTCCATGTCCAGACTGCAGTCCCAAACTCCAGCAGCAGGAAAAGTTCCTGAGGCTAGCTGGCTTCTCAGAGGGAAGAAGAGAAATTCTCAGAAGATCCTCCATCCAGATGGCAAAAGATGCCTTCATGGCTTCTGTAGGATAAAGCAGAAAGCTGAGGGGTAGACTGGAGTTTAAGTGGAAATGGGTTTTGGCCACGAAGAAATAGATGGATACCAGAGAAGGGGAGCTGCCCCAAGTTAGAACAATAATAGTCCAAAATCCCATCAGTGCAGTTTCATTCTTGCCTATGGAGCTAAGATCAGTGCTTTAAAAGAAAACAAATCAGTATTGGGAAGACAGTACAGCTCTTATGGTTGGAGGGAGACCCAGCACCCAGGGACCTGGTGGGTGGGAGTTCAAGTTTCTTCATTGCATGAGGCTTCCTACGCCATCTTGGGCAAATCCTGCCTAACAGTGCCTCAGTTTCCCACAGGAACAAGAGGGAGTTAAGAGCTTTTCACAAGCCCACAGCATTGTACATGCTAGGATAGGATAAACCTTAAGTAGTGAGGTGCTGGTGCCAGGCAAAAGTGGTGGATATTTAGGTAGACAGGCAAAACTCTAAGCAGGTGGTGCCAGGTCATCCTTTATGAAGATGTCTCTAGTAGCCTCAGAAAAGAGGTGATTTGAAGACCTCCCTGAAGTGTTTCACCAAATAAATCCTGATTATTTGGGCTTTGTGAAGACAAAGTGATTGTTACTCTAACTTCTTAAGGCACATAAGCATTTAAGCTGCCTTAAATCTTTAAGGTAGCACAATGTAAGCATTAGAGCCAACTTAAATCCTTATTAAGTCTTCTAGGTGCTTAAAGCATTTAAGCCATTTTTAAGTCTTTTTAGAATGACTGCTGATTCCATGGGAGGGATGCAACGTTGAAAGACACTTTGAATGCGATGTCACGTTAAAGTTCATGCTGTCAGGCAAGCTGGTGTCTCATGCAGCCTTATCAGGAAAGATTTGAAAAATGTCTAGACTTTAATTTCCCTGGCATTTCAGGTTTGGTCCCAGGTTCACAACAATGCTTATAAATGTGACAGGGTTTTGAGAACATAATGATCGATCCATCACCTCATCCTGGTGGTTCATGTTTTCCCATATCAGGGCTCTATCACTCTGGTCTGTGGTATGTGCTTCAAAGGACAGTAGAGGATGTCAAAAATGGGTGAGTTCCTTGCACATACAAGGCCAATCACAGCTCACAAATAAGCAAATCCTTTTGCTCTGGCTTTTCAGCAGTGACCTTTGGATTGCAATCAACCTTGGAACGCCCAATCTGAAAAGGCAACATTTTTGGCGTGCTGTGAAAGCGAGGCTTTATAATAGAAGCTACTTTTGCAACTTTTACTGTATGACTTGCACTCAAGAGGATGCCATAACAAAATGCTGAGCACAGCCTTTCTACGAGAAGAGATGCAATCCAGCTAACTCTTCCTGTGTGCACAGCCAAAGAAACCACTTAACCCCTTGAATAAGGGGCTGCATATGTAGCAAAAGCTCTGAAGGACTGGGTTATCAGTGGACAGAGGGTTTTTCCAATAACTCCAGTGATAATTCTGACTTGTTCTGATTCTTAATTTGTCTTGCTGGATCATATCCCTTATACAATTGTGACTCTGAATGGCTGATAAAACTCTCCTTTTAGCTTGATGTTTGACTGACAGTGGCTGGGAAGCAGCCTGCCTCCTTCAGACCCTTAGCAGGTGCTGATATTGCAGGCACTCACTGAAGCCCTCCAAAGTCAACAGAAGAAAACTCACAGCAAGCACCAGCCAAAGAGATATCTCACCTGAGTGTAGGCCACTGTGCTGGGACATGGGCTCTCCTGCTGCAACCCTTTAAGGACCGACACTACAGGATGCTCAAGGGACCTATGGTATGATTTGTGGCTCCTCATCTTCCAATAAAATCTGTTTCTGGGTGATCATCTGGTCAGACCTAGTCACACTTCTTAGTCAAAGGGCAGGGATAGGCACTTTTAGGAAGCCGTTCTCATGACCTGTTTAACACAACTCTTCTAGTGAAGGGCAGCCATATCTTAAAATAAGCTCATTGCTCTCCTCTATGAGTCGAGGCAATGTCAGACATAGCCACAGGTCGCATTCGAGCATATGAAACTGTGCATCTTGCACCTAGGTACAAATTAAGTGCTTCAATTGGCCAGACTGGATCTTACCAAGTGTGCTCTGGTGTGTGTACAAAAGTGAATAACTTTCTCACTCACCTCTTCAGGTCAGTTTTGAAGACCCCCTTTACTCCATAAAATGCCATTGCTGTTGAATCATGGGGCAGGTTTAGATTCTCCTCCTTTAGCTTAATTGCAAACTGTTAGTGTGTGCCATAAAAGGTTTATGCAAGCATACCCAAGTGGGTTTGAATGCTTTCCACTTCCGTGCTTTTGCACGTGAGAACTCTCTCACTCCCATTTGCAGATTCTCAGCAGATCTGGGGGTTATGACTGAATGCCTCCAAGCTGGGGGATGCAGGCGGACGGCAGTGTTTGGAGTCAGTGACCGCACTCATACCCGCAATAATCATGAGCATGTACAAGCCACAGGGAATTGTTAACATTGAGACTGATTTGGCCACAACAAAAGTCTCAACTGGGTTTTGTTATAAAGTGCCTCATTAGTCTGATATTCCTTGTGACATCCCATTGGCAGTAGATATGAATAGAGAGTTTTTCCTGTCTCACACATGAGCAATAGGCACAAATTCCCATGTCAGCCAAAACCAGGCCTGCTCTCCACACCAGAGACGTGTAATCTGTGGAACAGATTGCCCAGGGAAGTTGTGAAGTCTCCGTCACTGAATATATTCAAGAACTGTCCGGACACAGTCCTGTGGCACGTGCTATGGGATGACCCTGCTTGAGCAGGGAGCTTGGAGCAGATGACCCACTGTGGTGCCTTCTAACTCAACCCACTCTGTGATTCTGTGACTGTGTATCTGAAGGGCTGAGTCTGCAAGATGCTGAACATCCCCCGCTGATGAGAGGAGCCAGGTAGTTACTTGCCTCACTCTCTGGGATAATCTAGCCCAAAAAGGGAATGGAAAGTTCAAGAGCTTATTTAAGAGCTCTGTGCCCAAACTTAGCTCGTGCAAAAGGAATCTGCAGGCTGAGCGAGTGCAGCCTGCTGCACAGCTCTCTTTCCTCATCACCCCCTGGGATGAGCTGAGGAGAATCGCAACCCGAGCAGCCACTGCACCTGCTGAAACCAAAAGGAACTTGCCACGCACAGGGCAGCATCTGCTGGATTGTGTAAATAGGCAACATGCTTGGGTGTGCACACCAGCCGTGGATAGCAGGACTACTAATCCAACATGGAACACAAGGAGCAAAAGAGGGCTGGCTGTGTTCCTGCTCATGCAGCCCAGGGTGAGGCTCATCTCCTCTGCTGCCATAAGGTGCGGCGGGCTTACGGTCACCTTGTCGGCCACCAGGACAGCCAGATCCTTTTTTGCAGATCTGCTTTCCACCTGGCTGCTCCCAGCCTCCACTGGTGCACAGGGTTATTCCCCTAGGGGCAGGGCATTGCATTTCCCCTGCTTGACTTCATAATGTTCCTGTTGGATCACTTCTCCAGCCTCCTTACATCCCTGTGTATGACTTAGTACCACTGGTGACCTCACTGATGAGGCAAGCTGTCCTCATCAAATCCTGAATCAAAACCTGACAAACTCCTCCAGCTGGACTCTGAACCACTGCCCACCACTCTGGAAGCACAGCCAACTTTCCATTCACCTTATATCCAATTCACAATAATTAGGGCATGCCCTATCAAGCATTAACTTTGCAGATGAAGCCACCATGGTTAGGAACTGAAAATGTATCAGCTTTTCCTTTTGAATGCAGCTATCCCTGTTTGAAAGAGTCATCCCTCTTCTCCACTGCTATCTAGACATGCAAAATGATTCAAGCTGCTGATCCCATGAGAAACAGCAAATGTCATCACAAACATCACAGGAGCAATCTATTTGGCTCTGCAACAATACTTCTCACTAGTGAGGAGGAATAAATTTTATTTAATGAATTACAGATCAAAGGCCCTGAACCAATCCTTGGTATCACCTCACTTATTACTTGGCCAGAGGAAAGACAATATTCCTGATACACCCAGACATCTCTGTTTATCTGAATGATCTGAAAGAGAGATTTGTAGTTGTCCCAATTAGATTCATAAAGAATATACTGCATGCTTGGCTATCTCCGAGATGAAAACCATGTGCAATGCACTGTTGTTAAATTGCTGATCACCTGCAGAGACAACGACCTCGATTCCATAGCACCCTCTTAATAGCTAAGGCGAGAGATCCTCCGCAATTGCAGTCAAGAGTTCATTCTGTTTGCTAAGCCATTACGGTCATTATTCTAATTACCTATCAAGGCCGATTCTTGTGAGTGGTGCTGCACAAAGACAAAGGGAATATTGTTTTTGTCGCTGAAAGTTTGCACTCTTAATCAAAGAAGAAGAGCATTCAGGCACCTAACAAATTGAGTGAGTTAGGGGAAGGAATTACCCCATGAATTAGCTAGGAAATGTTTGTGAGGAAAATGTCTGGGTGAAAAACTGATGCATTCCTGTCAATCACCAGCCGCTATATTCTTGCAAAGTGGAATGCAGCAAGGCTGAGTGTCTAATAGCCTGCTTCACAGGCAGTAATTCCTCTGGAATATGGTGACTGATTTGCTTGACATTTCCTCTGGCGTCAGTGGTATTAGAACCATCAGGCAATTTCTGGGAAGCTAATTTGTTCCTTTCTACTATACACTGATAAGGAACAAAGAGATGTTAAGTGCTGAAATCTCACAAAAGTCCAGTATGATTTGGGTGCAAATCTCAGGAATCTTTTCTTTAGCGTAATCTAAGAATTTATACAATTCCCTTTTCTATTTCATTAGTAAAATTTCTTGCTGGCAGTATTCAAAATAAATCTGAGGTCTGGCATAACATATAGACATGACTGTAGAGAAAAATGATTTTGTTAATTTAATCAATAATATGCCCTTATATGGAAATTGTCAGAATGTAATTATGTATCCAAGCAAAGGTGTTGTTACATGCTTCTTAGTAAGACTATAGCAGAGCAAAGCTGTGAACTTGAAAGGAACAGAGAGACTTCAGATGCCCAAAATATTCTACAGTGTCTGTGCAGATGAAATTCCCCGTGCTAGTGTGGTAGGGTTAGGAGGGCACTATAACCCTCTTATTTCTCAAAAACAGCTATTTGGGATTTTTTTTTACTCTTTTTTTGGGGTAGTGGCTGAGATTATGACGCTGATAAATCAGGTTCGCTGGACAGGAGTCCCTTGGCTTGGGTTCAGACATGTTTGTGCTGTATTACTCCCCACACATCTAGGTATTGGGAACAGACCTAATATTTCCTGTTGTTTTATCCAAGGTGCAAGTTAGACACACAGAGGCACGAGCTCCTTCCCATGCAGGAGCCAGTTAGGCTAATTAGCTGATGTGAATATGAGCTGAATGACTTTCAAGGTCACCTCATATCTGAGAATTGCTTTTGTGCTACATAAAGCTCAAACCTCCCAGCAGAGTCTCTCGCTCTACCCTTATTTTCTGCAATTTTTTTTGTTTGGCAAACCCAACTCCCTTGTTACCCTGGATCATGGACAGTTGAATTCACTCATTCTTCAAGCTCAATGGAATGAAAGATTTGGGCCCAGAGTCCCGAGGTATCACCAGAACGCACGTAACAGGGGTGATGAGCATATTGCCTGCTCTGCTGTTTGCTGCAGGCTGAAGATCAGTGTTCCCTGTGCGTGTGATCAGCTCCTTCTGGAAGCTCACACAAGATTTCAGGTCTATCAGCTTTTAAAAGCTACTTGCTATTTACCGATACAAGCATTTAACAGCATGCAGCTTTCTAAAACATGATTTTTTCCCCTCTCTTGATTAGTTTAAGAAGAGGAAATACCCTTATTTATAAGAATAAATTAGTGAGAATAGACTGAGCCCCAGGTGTAGTCTTATCTCAGACAAGGACTTTGCATATACTTATGATGGTGCAAGCTACTGCACTCAAAGGAGAGTGCTGTCTCGGAGTGGCACAGCCTGGAAGATGTTTAAAGGCAAGCACTGAGTGCTAACAAAATCAGCTGTTTACTGATGATGGTTCTGCTAATATGTTTATGCAAAAGTTGTCCTTTGATTCTCCCAAGGCATGGCTAAATGCATGCAAGCAGTGTTAATGATGGGCTACCGAAGGTGTTGATGATTCTGAGCTCTGATATTTTTGACAGCACTGCATGCATAGGCAGGCACCAAACTCAGCTATCTTTTTAGGGAGGGTCAAAGGGCTGGGATCTATACTTGTGTTTAGGTTCTTACATCCAACATAGGTGCTGCCAGACCCTCCCCACCTAACACCAGGCATGCTGTAAAGGTTCATGGAGCTTAGCCACCCACGTCAGCAAGAAAAAAATCAGTGTTTTCGGGGGTGATTCAGACTTGAGCCACCTCCGAGCCACACATCTCCATGCAGGAAACCTACTTCAAATGGGCTCCCAGCTGTGCTGCCACAGGTGCCGGAGGGCAGCAAGTGCAGCTTTTGTGCTTCATAAGACTGCAAAGGAAGATAACAGGTATGGTCCGTAAACAAGCCCAGAGAGGAGCTTTGTGTGAGAGATTGAAAAGCACTGCTGTTAGCAGCAGAAACATGAAAGAAAGATGGTGCTTTACCCTCCAGAAGTGGGAAATAGAGACATTGGTGTATCTGTTCTATGATTTCCAACCCAAACCTGGGAGCTGGACGGTTGTTGATTTCTGCCTTTCAGACTATTCCATTCCAGTGTTTGAGTGTCTTCCCAAGGATGCTGGGGATTTTTATGCTGTGAAGAAGCTTATGCCCATTTCTTAAAAGACAACTGACTCCCATGTGTCATGTGTTCAGTTTTCCTTTCTTCAAACCTCCTAGCATGGAGAGGAGGAAAAAGAGGAGGAAAAAAAACACATAAAAAGAGTTACCTGTAGGTAATATAAAGGAATGCCTGCAAGGCTTAACCCTTGAGAGAGTGTGTTTGTCCTATATCCACAGTTTAATTAATTTATTTCTGGAACTGTGTTATCCTGTTTTACAGCAGACCAAAGCAAATATTTATTTGCAGCTGCCTGCAATAAGGTTACAAGTAAACTAATGATATAATATTTTCTCTTGGAATTTATTCTATGATGATGACTCATACTGGACAGCTAAATGCCATCAGTGTTGTGTCAGCTTTTACTGACTAAAGTGTTTTTCCATATGTGATAGTGGACTGTTCTTATTAATGGTTGAGCTGTAAAATCTTGCTTTCCTCCTTATTTATGATACTGGAGAAAATCCAGGGTAGCACAGTACATATGTAAGTCATTACCCTCCCTCTAAGCTCCCCCCCAAGTATGGAATGTTACTGTATTTTAATATATTACAGAAATAAACAAAAGTTTTACATGTGGGGGATGAGTATAAATCAGAGATGACTCAAAGGGCAAAGGGGTTTAATGGAGTTGGCTGTGCCTGAAAATCTCTGGAGCCCAAGCTGTACTGTGAGGGGGTGTGGCTGTGCTGCTGCACTCTGCTTCCCCTCACTGATTTGGCCACATCCAGTTCTGCACAGTGCCAGGCTTAGAGTTCAAGCAAGTTTTCAGGGCTGGTGTTTTAAGGGCTCAGGATATCTGATGGGTTTTTGTATTATGTGGTCTGTGTTCCTTACTGCTGCATCCCAAAGCCCGATGTGGGGAGGAGTTTTTCCTTCCAGACAACAGTTGCTACAGCATCTCCTGAGAGAGCTTCCATCCTTGAAGCCTCCTGAGGGCCACATGCAGACCCTGAGTACTCCTGTTCCAACCTCAGTGGCTTCAGTTGGCCACTGCTGTAGTGTCCACATTTCTTTTCACTGAGACAAGTAAAGGATGGTGGAGGTTAAATACAGAGACACTTCTGAGAATAGGGACCTCCTGAGTGCCTATAAATTTCAGCTCTCTTCCTTTCTGGGCCCCATATCCCACACTTCCCTTTCCATTAGTCGTCCAGTTTGCAAAGGAGAATGATAGAGATTTCCTCTCCTGAGGAGTTGTGATTTGAGTGCCCTCACCCTGGGGAGTGAGCTGTTGGCTCCCACCACTGACAGTGTCACCACCAAAAGGGCTGGAGTCTTTTGGAGAGCTCTTTTAGCCCCACCAGGTGCAGGACCATGGCCTGTGCATCAGTGGGTGCCATTTGTACTGGCAGGAAGAAGGGGCTGCTGAAAGCTGATGGCACACACAATTTCCATGCTTCTGCTTGAACTCTTTCACCTCACCTCCCTCTACCTGGGGACAATCCCAAGGCTGTTCCCTGGGCTCATCAGCATAGCTGTAGGCACTGAATCCATGCCTAAACATGCTGTGGTTAAGGCTAACTTGGGCCATCGGAGATAGATGGTAGGTGGCCACTCAAGTGTTGGGTACCACATTTCCTGCCCAGGAGGTTCCCAAGTGCCCCTTTGCAATCAGGACTTGATTTTGCCATGTCAAACTCCTCAGCTAAAACATTTATCCTTGGATCAATTCTCTGTCACACAGGGAGCGAGGAAAAGAAATCTTCCTCCTACAAGAGCATTTTCTTCCCTCTGGATCAATGCATACAACTTCGTTTGACATCCATGGGAGCTCTGTCAGGGATCAAGAGCAGTAAATGGCCTAATGGAATGAATAATAATGCTATCATGTGTACATACTGCTTCTCATCCATCTTGTGGGATTAAAGATCTTCCTCTTGGTGAGCTCACTGGTCATAATGCTCACCCTCAGCTAATTCATACATTTTAATTATCTTTTCAAAGACACTATCAAAAAAGCACAGAATATGCAGATTGCAAGCTGAAATGAGATGCTCTAAAAGTTGAGTCTTCCTTTCTTAGTAATATAATAGGCAATATAATTTTAAAAAACCCAGTAACTTTTATTAGAAGCTCCATAATATAAAAACTATGATCCTGAGATTTAATTTCATCCAGCTGTAAAGTAATACTTTATTGACCTCAAGGTAGTTTATACATGGGGTTTTTTTCTACCTCTTAATTATAACAGGCACATCTTTATAAGCCACTGGATTATTTACTAATGTAACACTTCCATTGTATTTCAAGTGGGAAGAAAATCTATTTGTTGTGGGATTTTATTTTTCATAGTGTTTTTTCCCCTGGATGTTGCATCTTTGTGGGTACTCTTCATCTAATACAATATTAGCTTTAATGATGGGGCTGACTGCTTCCTTGATATTCACTTGAAGTTGGATAATAAAGTAGTGAAGAACAAGAGAAGGACAATAGAAATAGAAAATTCTGCATATATGTGGCAGTTAATTTTCTAGCAGCAGCATCATTATGTTCCCCCAAAACTGCTTCTCTGTTTCAGATTTCACTCTCATTTTGATGTGTGGCTCAGTGGACACTTAAAATAATTATTGTTCTTCTTTCTTTTTGCTTGAATAGCAAAAATATTCTGGCACTCTCACAGATTCAGTGGCCTCATTCACTTACAATTTACACAGAAGGGATGCAAGGAAAGCTAAATAATTCTCTATGTTTATTTTGGCATCCAGCAAAATAGAAAACATCATCTTGTTACGTAAGTGATCATTAAGAAGAAATTATGAGTTTCTTGATGGCATAATTTACAAATTCTTTAAAAAGAGGTTGTTAAAAGTGTGTGATTATGTAAAAAATTTTCAAGGAATATTCTGTCTATGTCAGGGATCACCATATACTCACATTGTGGAAGATCCCCTGCACAATTAGTCAATCATACCCTGTATCAAGAAGTCACAATAAAAGTATTTGTGTCTCGCTTCAAAATATACTTAGGAGTTAAAACTAAACATATGCTTCCCCTCCCTCAGCTGATTCACCTCAGTCTTCAGTGGGGAAACAGAAGCACTTCTGTACATGACACAGTAAAACACAGAAACTGAGACTATTGATAGAAAATGATTTTAGGGTAATTGCTGCTTGCATTCAGTCTGTTTCTTGGAGATGAATGAGTTGTTATTAACCATATGCTCAAATCTGTGATGAGTAAATCCACGTTGTTTGCCTGGATGAAGAGATGAGTCTCAGAGAATGTGAAGGGTTATAAGGAGGAAAGAGACATTTTAACCTGAAACTTACATCAATGTGTTATGATCCTCAAATAGAAGAGATAATGTCTTCTATGGTAGGGAGGGTTTCATGCAGAAATTCTGAAATTTTAAGAGTAGGTCATTGGGGTTTAATCCATGTTATGAAACAGCACACCAGAAGATGCTGTTCCACCAGAACAGTTGGGAAGAACTTAGCTTGTCCAGCAAAGTCTCAGGACAAAGGAAAACATATGAAAATGTTCAATATTTTCCCCATCAACATTTGGATGTTGGACAACACAGGGCAAAAACTGAAATGCCTTGTGAGCAGCTGCCTGCTCTGGCAGGGAAATGTGTGGCTCCATCAGATTCTTCATTAGGGGCCAGAAAAGATGCATGTCAGGTAGCAGGCACCACTCCTTGGTAGTTTGAAATGATTCAGAAAACAGGAAGAATTATCGAGACCATAGGCCATTTTAACTCCTGCATTTTAACTCCTTTGAGCTCCCATTAGAGAGCGAAACCAGCTCATTTCCAGTTTCCAGAGCACTCCTTCTTTTGCAGAGGTCAGGGCTGAATCTCACAGAGATTAAGTGCCTTTCCCAGGACTGGAGTGTGACAGCAATAAGGGCTGTGGGGGCTGATGACAAAGATAGGTCACATAGCAGAACAATTGCAAGTCAGGAAAGGAATCTGGGCCATGGGGATGCTCAGACCCCCGCACAGCCAGACGAATGCTAACCATGGTGGGAATAAGAAAGAGAACATTGTTCCTTCAAACATCTTGGGACTGAATGTTTATCAACACGGAATCATCTTCAGATTTTTTCAAAACATGGTTCAGCCCAAGGCTTCCCTGCGTATCAGTGAAGGAGTTAATAAAAAGCAGTGAAGACTAATGAGCCTTTAGTAGACTTGAACTCTTTATTTCAGAGTCACAGGATAGATGCCTGCAAATCAAAATAATTTGGAAAAAAATAATGGATTCCATCTTTATCTGGAAAATAAAATGATATAAGAAAAAATTGAAAGATCTCAGAAAACATCCGCCAGAAAGACAACCTTATCCAGACTCCTCTAGGAAAGTATGAAAAAAGATAAGATCAAAGGTAGATGCACCAACTGCCTTGAACCATGTTTATACATAACATCTTCCATGTGTTCTGCTTTTGAAAGTAGATTAGCATTGGAAATGATTCAAAAACTTCCTCAAAATGAGCAATGCAGCTTTAGAAATACCATCACGAAGATGAAAAAATGCACAGAAAGAGGTTCAGATGTAGATTCAGGGCTGTAAGGGAAGCTGTTGTAAAGTCCTTGCAAGTCAAAGATGTTGAGGAAGATGTCCAGACATCTGGACACAGGGAGTTGCTTGTGTCACACGAGAACCTCAGCTATGAATAGAAGAACTCAATAAGGGCAGACCCAGCAGAAGGAGAATTATCCTGAGCTTTTGGCAAAGAGAAATGAAAAGAATCCTAATCCAAAATCTCTTATTCATTTTATATTATGTTTTGGGTGTGTGAGAGGGGACAGAATACGCATATGACTTAGCTTTTAGTATGCTTTTTCCTTTTTTGTTCCTCTCATGTCATAAAAATGCTCTTATTTAACGGGCTACGATAAAGCCTGGGAAATAAGGATTCACACCTTCTGTGTGAAATAGTAGTGATGCCATCACTACACCAGACATAGTGATGGAAGCAAAGGGAACCTGCCAACAGCTTCTTGAGGCCAGGATTCACTGGAGTTTTCTAACTTCTACAGATGTCACAGTGGTTCATTGGTGGCCTGACTTCACTATAAGATTCCAGTGTGCTAGATTATGAAAAGGGAGTGTGTAAGAGCCTCTCTGCTCTCATGCACCCAGTTTGGGTTTCTTTGTTGTGTAGGAAAGAGAAGGAGGTGACAGAAGAAGATGTCAGCTTGCATGAGGCCAATACTTCCCCAGCTGATTTTGACCAGCAAAGTTGTCTTTGCTCCATTTGAGAAGGCTGAAGGGAATGTGTCCCTGTGCAGAGCAGATCCTAAGGAATGGTAAATATGTTGGCATTCAAAATTCACTTGAAATACAACATGCCAGACCTATTCTTCAAAGAAGTTACAGGTCCTGCCTCAGCCCACCCTCTGAGTACATGCTTTGCTTTGAGTCCCACTGAAATCAATGCCCCTTTGAAGTGTACTTTGCAACACTTTCAAGAAGCACAAGGGAGATAGCAAAAGGTTAACCTAAAGTAATGGCACTGTGAGCTATATAAATCTTACTCTTGGATCTATAGCCTTTCCATCTGCAGCTGTATAGATGGACAAATTTCTTTTGATGCCTGAAACTGTGTTGCAGCCCACCAACATTTAGAAATTGCTCCTTCTGTTTATTGCTTGAGTGAATTTCTCTTGTTGCAACAGAAGGCACAAAGGAGCCTCTGTGGATTTGGCCAGTCTGAGGACTCGTCTGGTTGAACTTCTGCTGCTGTCAGTGCTGGGAGAGCTGCCAGTGACAGGCAGGTGGGAAGACACCTGGGTGAAGACAGGATTACTTGGACTTCTGGAGAGTAGGTGTATAATGCTGAACAGCTTCAGGGGAAAGCAAATTGCAGCCTGGCTCCAGCATGGGGATGCCTCACCCTGCTGTGCCTTCAGCTGTATGGTCTGGCACCTTGCGCGAGTGACTGGGCAGCTGGCTCCAGCACATTCCTCTGACACTGGCCTGTCTGCCCAGGGGTCATGTAACATTGGTCAACAATGTCCCCAGCATTCCCTTTCACGTGTTCCTGCAAAGCTCATTCTTCACATTCTGCTGGTCCCAGATCACCTCCAAAACTCTGACTTTCTAGGTTTCTCATCCGCTTGAACATCTGCCTTTAATCTGGTTTCCCCCTAGATATATTATGTTTCATTTTCTCAGTGACTGTCACTTTGTTATTTTTCAGCTGGTATGTTAAGACTCCATCTATCCCCATGGTGTTTGCAACAGTAATGTCTGGCAATCTTAATAAACCAGAGCATCAAACACAACTACTTGGGCTCCTAGGAACCTCCGAGCTAAGGAAAAGGGAAGGCAAACACTGGGCCCACAGACACAAAGGTAGGTTCAGATTCTGGTGACACAGAGAGCATTTGAGCTTACACCTGATCTGCAAAGATAAAGTTTTTCATCTGTTTGAAAAGAAAATAGCAATGACAGTACAGCCTCCAGCCCTGATAGTTTGTGTAAATGTGCATCAGTAAAGATGAAAAGCAATACAGATAGAAGAAGAAAAAGCATCTCTGTGAAATACAATTGGCATTTCAGAGGCTGCTTTTGCTTTTAATCTGTGGGTTTTTGAGAAGAATGCACTTCAGTTGATGTAACAAGAGATGACTTGTGCTGAGTGGGCAAGTTTGGTGGTGTGCAGAGGAGCTGAGTGAGGAACAAGCCCTGCCCAAGGGAGGTGTATGTTCAACCTGGCATCACTCCAGGTACCACAGCTGACCTTTAAACCAAACATGAGCCCTGGGCTCTCCCTGAGGTCACCAGAACTTTTCTAACATGTGCTAGGATTTAGTGGGGACACTTGGAAATTGGCTGAGACATATTTATAGAGTACCGGTTCAAACTGCTCCACAATTATCTTGTCGGTCCACACCTCAAGGAGTTCCCTACTGAAACAGCCTGGGTCTGCCATTCTCTCTGCATGGGAATCCTCCTTTCCACTTGGAGAAGACCATTTGTCCCAACTTCATTTCAGGGTGCATCTTCATGTCCTCACCATTCCCCTAATGATTACAAACAGCATGTAAAGGGTGGATTTTAAAACAGCACTGGTGTATCTATTTTAAAAGTACTTCTTCCCTTCTCTCTTCACCTTTCCCATCTCTTTCTTTGCTGGCATCAGAGTGAATGGTCAAGGGCAAACCCAATTTCACAGTCTTGGTATTATGTATGGTAGGCTGGAGAGCAACAGCTTTCTGAAGCAAGTCTAAATATGGAAGTTCTCATGGGAAAGGAAGGGAGAATGCATCTGCAGCAAAAAGGAAAGCTAGGATGAATGAAAAATGAAACACCAGAGGTCATTTCATTATGGCAGGTCAGTACTTGCTTAGTTTAGGACAAAAGGAATTATTGTAAAATCCATTCGCTAGTGTGTTCTAACTGCTACCTCTTAACATTAATATTAAAGAATATATTTAATTTTATTTTATATTTATATTAAATTTATATTATAAAATATTTGAAGGTACAGCTCAGACTGAAATGAAGGCTAATGAGGAAATAACTTTGCTCTAGCTGGCTAATCTGTACTAAAATAGTTTCCCTTGTCTAGATTAAGGTCACAGGTCCATGACTGCAAGCAGTTGTAGTAGCTGATTGAGTTTCCCTCATCAGCTGACCTGCAGTACTGGTTGTGTATCTACTCTGAACTCAACACGACACTGAATTCACACAATTTCCCAAAGGCGACCCTTGTGCAAAATCTGAGTCACGGTTTATGCTAAGATGTACAAAACGAGTAGTTGCTGTGGCCTTGGTTGGCATTTTCAGCAGAAGATCTGCCTAAGTTTTGTGCCACAAGTACGTCTCTTGATGCCATGACGTCTGGGTTTTGGATCACTCATCAGTCCTTTGATCCTTTAAGAGTCACAGAATCTACGTGAGGCACCGCTGATAGGCAGTTGAATAAAGTCCCTTTCTCTATCTAATCTGACTGGGCTGATGTAATGCATGATAGGAGCCAGCATCTTCACTAGATAGGAATCTAGGAGCGGCTTATGTGGCTAAGCTTTATGCCAGACACTGCCCAGTAATGCCGACTGGATGGGGGAATTAACTAGAGGAACAGTCAATGCTCTTTGATTAAGGGATTGCATCAATTGTTATAAGATATATTTGCAATAAAGATCTGTGGTTCCTGCTAGTAGGTCGGTATCAGTTGTGGCTAAGAACACTATCTTGCCATCTGTTCTTGGCAAGAATTGTACAATCCTTTCTTTCAAGTCGCAGATATTATTACACTTACTCAGCCTTTGTCAGCTCAGGACTTGACCATTATAATGCTCCCTGCAGGATGCTGCTCGCTGCGACCATCTGGGAAAAGAAGCTAGATAAGTACACAGCTGCTTGCTTATTCAGTAGCATTTCATACCACAAATGTCTAACACATCTGCCTTGTTGTCTACCCTAGCTATTCATTTGAGGGTGTGGTAGGAGGTGCTGCTTTGAATCTATACAATGCTGTGCAGGCAGACAGGGCTATGCTAAAGGAACACTAGCCTGCAAAGTAAGACAAAATTTCTAGTTTGGAGCTTTGCAAGAAGCCTCTGGACTTCATGAAATATAGGGTAAAGGAGTATTTACACCTCCTATCTTAGGCTACATGGACACAACCCGTCCCCACCAACCAAATTTCTTAACCTCTTCCTCTAAATTGCCTTCAAGTCAGATTACTGTGACATCCTCCAGTCACTGTGATGAGTGGCACAGAGAGGATGATGTCCACCAGGTGAACAGCTGTTCTGTGCTTTGTTTCTCATTATCCAGTGCATGGCCCACTGACCACACATTATCCAAGCCTTTCTTTCTCAGAGGCAGATCTGCTCCTTTCCTCATGGTCCCTTCTGTGTCACTCATCACTGTGATGCAGTTATTAATCTATTTATTCTCACAGACTTGTTTGTGGGGGAAATAGTAGTTATGTCTTCATCTTGCCTGACTGCAGTTGTTATATTCTCCTGAGGTCTCACCTACTTTGAGTATGTTTCACCTCTCATACCAAACTTTTTTTCTGTTGGTGGCCAGTGTGGCTCTCAGTGCACAAATTGAGGGCACGGTGCCTGTGTCTCCTGGATTTTTGATATTCCCTTGCCTGATGCCCAGGCTGCCTGGAGAAGGAGGTTCCCACCTCAGTGGCAAAGAAGACAAGCAGCAGCACAAATATGGGAGCTCATGGTGAAAACCTCTGAGAACTAGGAGCCTTGCAAGGTGAGCAAGGGAAAGAGGAACAAAGACTATGACTGAAGTAAGGCCATTGGCTCTGTCTCCTGTGGTGCTGCAGAGACTGAACCAAGGACTAGGAGAGAAGGATGGGTGAAGGATAAACAGCTCAAAGGCTGGTAAATAGTTAGGGTTGGAATGGTTAGCAGATCAGGAGAAGGAGGCATGGATGAGAAAAGAAATAGCAGAGGCTGGGAGAGGCTGGAGCATGTTTTCCACCATGGTCTTGGACAAAAGCCACCCTGGCACTCCTCTGTTGGCAAGAAACAGCCTTGAAACTCACCCACAAACTGTGCTATCACCCTCATCTTCTCACTGGTCCAAAGATTGGATGGCAACCTATCGCTACTATCAATTACTCCCTCAGATCAAATGTCTGAGTCACTTCTAGTCCCGGGGGAATCAATCTACCACAGACCACATCTAACCTGCTGGCTTTTCAAGGCAGATCTTACCTGTGGAGGCAAGGTAGAAGTCAAAATTCAATTCACAGTTGAAAATCTTTGGAGCTGCTGCCATACTGTGAGTTGTATTTTCCCGGGTAGTGTTCATGCAACACGCAGCTCCTCCATACGTAGCTACAACTGCACGAGGACACCACACAGTCTATTTGCACAGCCTGTTAGCTGCATAACCGGTCTTTTGTACACAAAATCTCTGATTCAGCAAGTTCTTTAATCATGTGTCCCACTTTAAGCACATCTCTGAAAATTGGGTCTTATGTCACGTACCTCTGAAAAATCAATTTTTGTTGCAATTTGTGGATTTTTCTGTAATTTGAGCTCTCTTGCTGTATTTGTCTGGAATTCCGTGCTTGAAGCAGAACATCAGGGAAACATATAAGTTCTTATAAATGATTACATTTGTCAAACCGTTATGTTCCTATGGCTTTAAGCAATATTATCACTGTTTTCCATTTTTTTCTGGATTATTACCCCACAAGAAAGGACTACCCCTGTAAAGTATAAAAATCTGCTCCTAAAACTACTCATTGTCTGAGTTTTTTTCCTCTTTTTGGTTAATGAGAATAAAACAGGACATCAGAAAAAGCTACATTGGACAGGATGTATTTACTCCTATGTGTTCCCTTAAACTCCATAAATTGTATGGGCATACCATTCAGCTTCACAAGTCTGTTTGCAAATCACAAACACCCTAAATCGGCATGATCCCACAAAGCCTACCATGCGCTGCATCCAAACACATGGCAAGAAATTTGTCCAAATAATTTTATAACATGTTCATATCTAGTTTGCATCTAGTTCTAGTATATACTGAAACCACTACATGTGCACAGATCAAGATTAGTGATTTAATAATGCCTGTTGAAAAATGGGAAAAATTACCTGTATTATTAAATCTAGAAGTTTTCCTATGCATTTGGGCACAATATTTTTTGGCTGGAGTTATCTAAACTGCATCATGCCCTCCTACTCCTAGAAATGTGCATGACAGACTTCACTGCTGGCTTCCACAGAGATGATTGATTGCATCTGGATATCAGAGAGTGTGTTCCTGGGTCTCAGGAAGTTTGTGAAGGCAGACAGCACATGGCTCCCGTGGTGACCCGCAAAGGTTGTATACGCCAGTTGTGATGGAAAGAAACCGTGACCTCTCTTTTTGTCTTCAGAAATTTTACAGATCTGTCCACAGAAAGTCAATTTGGGAATCAAATAACCTTTGTGTTTTCTAGGTTGCAGTCTGAATAGGCAGAGAAGGAGGAAACCACTGTCAATAAATGCAAAGCTAAAAATAGGAAGACCAAAAGCCTCAGCAGGGCTCTGGAAAAATCCTTAAGGTGGAAGTAAGAGTTATTTATAAGGTTGAGAGCTGAGAGGGGAGAGAGAGGTCAGTAGAAGACATTACATTACTTACATAGTCTGGGTTCCAGAAGTTACTTTCTGGTGCACACAGTATCATTAGGAGGTGTTTCTGCTCAAGTCCTGGGTCCTAGCTACTTTTTGTGCCAACATGCCGTGCCATGCCATGCCACGCCATGCCATGCCATGCCACGCCATGCCATGCCATGCCACGCCATGCCATGCCATGCCATGCCATAAGCAGGTTTCTGGGCATTTCCAGGATGTGACAGGAGATTCTTACTTGCAGATATATGTTTTGCAAAAACACTTTTTGCTGGCTGGAAGCAGGTCAAGCTGCCTCCACAGGCATGGTCCTAACTGGTAGATAGTTTGATGGAACTGTAGACAGATGCAAGCCTGAGGTGGAGTCATCTTCTCCAAATGGAACTGAGTTTCCTAAGTTTGTTACTTGGGATGTATCCAGACGTCTCCACAATGGAAGGTGAGCTTTGAGGATTGGTACTGACTTAGGCCATGGAGAATTAAGCAAATAGTTGAGTGCAACAGGATCAGATTCTGGAAACTTGACATTTACATGATATATATTGGTCTCATTCTAGTCACATCCCATTAGCACACCCGATGTGTCCCAAGGGACCACTTCTTTGTTGAGTTTTATCAGCAAGGGATCCAGCTGGTGTCTCTGAGACTACTCCGTGATGTAAACTCTAGCAGGGAAAGTGGAGGTTCCTAGGGGATGCATTTCAGAAATACTTCCCAGTGCAAACTCTGTTGTAGACACATCCTTATATTAATAATTTTTATACAGCTGAAATAGCTACCATGATGCCTATCCTTCAGTCTGTTCAAAGTAGTCCACTGAAAATGTGAGGTCTGAGACAAAACCAAGATGACTGACCTCATTTACTGTTCAAAAATTCAAAAAATGTATAGGTTTTCACCTCACGTTCTTGAAGGAAATAGAGGGAATATTTCTTTCGCAAGAAATCACACACTTTTTTTTCTATCTTTACTCTTAAAGGTAATAAAATATTTGGCTATTAACCAGCATTAACAAATGCTGCATTATAACAACTGTTACAATTTTATTTAATGAAAAGTCTTGGGCAAGCTAAGTAACAGATGGATATTCCAGTCTAATGGAATGTAATAGAATATAAATGACCAGTAAGTGTGTATTTAAATATCTCCTCTTGGGTATATTTTAAATTGGCTATTTACATTAATTCTGAGTTAAATTGCTAGTGAATTTCATGAGGAATTTAATCCAGTTTGCCATGTATGAGACAGAAGGACAACAGTTATGCAGGAGTTGTGTCCTCCCTGGTGGTTCAAGTGGACCTCCTTGGTTGCAGAAGGACACCTCTGAAAAGTTGCCTGTGCAGAGGAACATCAGAAGGAAATGTTGGGACAGTCAGCTCCTGGATGAAATAACTGACAGCATCCCATGGAGGAGCACTAATACCTCAGAGACCTGATTTTCTTCTTGCCCACACAAAAAAATTCCACCGGCACAAGTGCAGGACAGTGAATTGCAGGGTGGAGGTGGGAAGGCGCACCCGGGGCCCTAATCAGTTAAATGGGCTTTGCTGCATGAGGAAATGAGTGAGATAAGGAGCAATGAGCTGGAAATATCTCTCGCTGAGGCTGAAGCTTGAAAAGCAGTGGCAGTCCTTCAGCAGCTAATTTAACAGTCATATTGCATATCAAAGGGACCCACTGACTTTTGGAGTGCACAGAATAAATAATTGATACCTCACCAGGGGGACTATCACATCTCAGCCGTCAAGCTGATGGGAATTAGCCTCATTGGAGGGGATGTTTGCAAGGCCAGACCATAGGCAATACTGTTGATAAGCAATTTGGCTGTGACATAATGCAGAAGTTAACGACATGTCAGTATTTTGTTATACCATTTTACTCTCTGCTCTTCATTAAACCCTTCCAGTGCCTGAAAAGTAATTTCTTCCCAGTCAACACTGCAGCTGTTGGAGCCCTCTGACCCCAGCAGCCTGGTCACAAGGGTGTCATGACATTCCTGCTAGAACAAAACAGCTCTCTAAAAAGCGTGTAGGCAAGAGAGACACTGGACAGGCTATTTCCACTGCAAAGCTTCTTGAATGTTTCTGCATTTGGGAATGACAATACTAAAATTATTTTTTAAAACGAAGGTTAAGGGTCGGTGCCATCCTGCCAATGGCACCTCAGAAACAGGATGGTTCAGTGTCACCCACCAGTTTGTACATAAGGACATAACTTTGGATGAGAAAAATGGCTGTACAGCCATGGGCAGGAAAGCCTGTAACCAGAGGTTTCATTTGTATTGGCCTGGGGACAAACACTTCACCAAGAGAAAATCCCATTGCAAACCATTTGGTCAGAGTCAGTGCCTTGCCACTTGACCTAGAGTCTAGACAAGGGATGTGAAAATAATCAGAGAATACAACAAAAACTGCAGGGAATAGCTGTGGACCGAGAAGGCAGTGAGTGAGACTACTTTATGACATGGCTGCATATGTTGGTCTGATTCTACACTCCTGTACTCTGGATCTGTCTACATGCACCTAAAATTTAGAACAGAGATTTTGTCAGACACCTGAGACAGCAGAAAAACAGACTCAGGTGGAAGTAAATCCACCCCACATGTTTATCAGCTATCTCTGCAACAGGAAGAGGAGACATAACAAAGCTTTTATATCTCAGGGACAGACTATTAGACCTGAAAGCTCCCGAATATCACAGTGATGACTGCTGAGACCTTTTAGGGACACAGAGCAAAAGCACTCTCTATCACCATATCAGGGGGCTGAAAGATTGTAGCACGTCTTGCTCACATCTCAGCAGTGTAAGCCCTTGGAACACAGCGTGCTGCTGCAGCCAGCTCCCAGCTCCAGCCCCAGTCTGCAGCTGTGCCTTGAAAAAATCAGCCCAGGTCATTGGTTCCACCTGGGACTGGACAAGAAGGTGCCCCTAGCCTGGCCCTGCATGCCATGCATGCCTCAAGCCCCCTGCAATCAACAGCGGGGGCAGCTGCGGGGGGGAGGAAGCTGGGTCAAGCCTGTCCCATCAAGTGCTAATGAACAAGCTGGCAAGAGTGGTGATTGTTTTTTTGGCTTCCTCCTGAGAGGGAGCCTAACGTAACTAAATACGAAGACAAAAGTGAGCAAGTCATTCCTGCTTTTGGCGGCCCCAGGTCACAGCCCTATCCACTGGCACCGGGTCACAGCCTTGTGCCGAGCAGGGAGCTGGGTGAAGCTGCTGCACTTGCTCAATGTCAATCAGGGATGGGGCAGGGAAAGGCCATGAACTCATTCATGTTGAGAACATGAACAGCCAGAAGACTGGCTGTGCTATGCTGCACATCACCTTCAGTAACATTTGAACTGTGCCTTAAGCTTTGGAGGCCTAAAGCCCCCTTAAGGACGCTGATGTTTTAGAAACATGGAGGTCTACTCAGAAAATGGTACTGTGGCTGGAATCTGGGTATGTTCCACAATGATGATCCATGGAAAACACCACTTTGCAGTCTGTACTGCTTTCAGAATCCTGGAGCCAGGGTCAGAGGTAGTAGCAGTGATGCAGATTACCTGACATTATGTTGTAATAAGAAAATGATCGGGAAATTGTCAACTTATTTATGAGCAAGACCATTTTGCAAAGTTTCTGGGAACCTAAATGCCATCAGTGAATACATCCTCCCCAATCCTCTCTGTATTTACCTCTGTACAGATGAAGAACTAAATAAAAACAGGCACTAAGAAATAAAGTGACTTAGTCAAGGTCATGCAAAAGACCTGCTGCCTTGCTTTTTGTATTCAAACCAGGTACACATGAGAGCAGTCTCATCCCACATTCCTGCTCTTTTCTGAGATTAATACCCCCAGAAGCTGGAGGTGCTTGTGTGTGTGTGTGTCTTCCCCTTTATGGCAGATGGAGCCTCATCTGGGTACATGGGAGGCATTGGAGACAACTCAGCCTCTTCTGAGACACTGCCCAATGCCTTTATAATGATATTAATTGCAATTCCCAACTGTGCTATTTAGTCTCAGATCAGGATTTAGCATGCTTGCATTTCAGAATCTGCCTCTGAATTCTAAAATAATCCACCACAACCACTGTAGTAGACTCTTCAAATTAAAATGCTGTTTAACAGGAAAATGAAGTTCTAGAAATGTATTGCAAAATTAGAATTACCCATAAAATAAAATAATTTTGATGTGACATATCTGGCTGCAAATTTGCCTTGCAACAGAAATATTCATAATTACAGTAATTTGCAGCTCAGCCTCTTACTGTAGTTACATGATCCTGTAATTGCTGAGTTGTCTGCAAAGCGCTGGTTGTGCTAGCTAAACCAGTTTGCTGCTTTAAAGGAACAGACTCCGAGCCAGCTCCAGTGCGTCCTGAAGCCATGGAAAACTTCCTAGAGACTGCAGCGAGTGGTGGGCTGGACCTTCAGCTGGAAGGGAGGATATTCAATCTCCTGCAGAACTGTTTCAGCAACATTTGTTCAGAAGTGTGGAATACTGGGATGGAGACAGATATTTGTTAAAATTTTGTAAAGCAACCTCTATTGTAGATCATTGCATCTTAACTGAGAAGTTCTGGGTTTATGCCAACACAAATGGAAAATACTCTGATCAACATTATGGATAAAACTTTGGCTTGTATTTAGGATACTAAGCTGTTGATTTTCTCAAATTCAAAAATGAATGAATGTTCACTTTCTAGGAGCCACAATTAAGAGAGCTGTAATTCAATAAATACTGCTTCCAGATTACACAAGCATGCCCCCCAAAATCATTGAGTATTTGAGCTTGACTGCAATTAATGACCTTGAAAAGATAGTCTGTTTCTACTGATTATATAAGAAATGGCGTAACCCATGGAGGTACCTTCTAAATAAAACCAATAAGCAAAGAACTTGGATAGTAAATGAGAGTCTGAGATTCAGGTCCTTGATCCCAGGGCAGCATCTTCATTTAATTTTGTAAATCAAAAAAAGAGTCCTAACATCCTCTCTTCCTAAATTCTGAGCCTTTAAAGTTGCTCTCAGCTCATTCTACCATCTTGCTCCCACAAAATTGTGTTCTGGGGAGGTTTATATTCAGCAAGAACAGAGACTGGACTACCTGTGGAACTGTGTTCTCTCCTGGGATGTGGGCACTGTGGGCTTGGACTCCTCTAGATTGTGGTCCAAAGGGATTTTCCATCTTCTAAGAAAACCTTCTTAGAACCAAGCTGTCACAGGCAAACTGTGCTGTATGGTCAGGCAGTATGTTATGTTGTAATAAATAACAGATAGGTTTGGTTTTGGTTTTTTAAAAGAATTAAAACATTTTTTTTAAAAAATGAATACTACAATTTTAGCTTTCTTGTGGTTTGTAAAATTAATGTTACACTCAATCTCATATTTTATGACTCTAGAGGAAGAGAAACTTCCAAGAGATAGGTTTTTATACTTTGGCCAATGTTGTTGCCATGCCCGTTTAGTCAAATTTATTGAGCAGAGTGTTTGAATGATAACTCCTCTATTATCTAATTCATGTCAGCAGTGATCACCCACTTATGAAGCATTTATTGCAGCCAACAGCACGAGGTTTCTTAAAAAAAAATCTGTGACCAAGGTTGGCCAGGTACCAACCTAATTTAGCTAAGAGACATAACCACTAAGGATTTTCTGCTGTGCCTGGGCAAGAAGCAACTAAAAAGCCACTTTACCCAAAAGCTCAGGAGAGCCCCGTGACATAGTGCCTCTTAGCAGCCTAAACCTTGCTGCTGATGGGATGTCTGCTTGGAAATACCCCAACCATCCAGGCTCATACATTACAGCATTTCATGATGCTCACTGCAACTTAATACCTCCTACAGCAAGTGGGTTCCTGGCACACAAAAATGCAACCAGCTCCCGTGGACACTCCTTGCTGTGAGGAACCTTGAGTGGTGTGCCACAGTATTTTATACTACAGGTTCTCTGGCAGTTGGTTACAAATACTGGTATTATTAGAGAGATAAAATATGGCTATTCAGCTTGTGTAAATCCTTCCAAAAGACTATGTCAGTATGTGACCCCTGGAAGGAGAGTTCACATGAACATACTGCATTTTTTCCCTTTTCTCTGGGCCAAGCAGGGAAGCTGCTAGTCAGGCTTTGCCCAGTAAGTTTGAGTTTGTTCTTCCTTCTAGCCTTTTTCCACAAGGCTTTTCTCATCACTTCCATTTAACTAGGTTTCTGTGACTGTAGTTTGAACAATGCTGTGCATTGCTGACCTTCCTGATTAGGAAGGAGTCTGACTTCAGAAGCCAACAGCTGGATTTGGGATTTGGGATTGTTCATCCCCACACTGCAACGAATCCTCTTCCTCTGCAATCTGTATCTGGGGCTGCTTGTCCCTCTCCCCCCTCATGTCTAGGAAGCCTTCACCTCCTTCTCATCAGCCCTGGGGGTCAAGTCTGGGATGCTGCAGGTGGGAAGGACAAAGATGAGGTGAGATTGTGGTTGCTGCCATGCAAACAGCAATGGGAACTGCAGGGACAGCTGCTGCTGCTGGAGGGGCAGCTCCATCATGGCCAGTCTGTCCTCTGCAACCCAGTGGCAGCTGCATTACTGCAGCATGTGTGGCCAGGCTACAGCAGGCCAAGGCTACTGTAGCAAGGCTACTGTGACACTTTCCTTTTAATAAACAGGCCAAGGGGAAGGGACCTGCAATCCCTCTTCAACCTGCAAGCCCAAGATTGTCCAGTGTTTCTTCTGGAAGTAATGAATTGCAGTACAGGAATATCAAGACCCAGAGTGTCTAGGCAAGCTGCCACAAGCAAAATCACTCCCTCCTCCCTGCATGCACATCATCCCAAAATAAATGTTAATGCCATCAGTAACCACAGCAGTGTGCCAGCTAATGGACCAGCAGCAAGAGATGCACTGCTCCCACCACAACAAAGAGCCCTGTTGGAGTAGAACTTGATTCATCTCTGTTCTATTCTCAATTTTTTTGTTTGTTACAGTAGGTCTTTGGGGTGGCAGAAATACTAGTATTTCTTTCTGGATGGTTCTTCCATCTCTTTTTTATTTTTTAACACATACCTCTCTGCAGTTTTTAATTGCAAGTAAATTCTCCCACCTATAGAGCTGACAGTACTGATTCCTGGCGTCTAATATAGTGGTTCTTATACAGGGAGACACTGGTGCCTTCAGAGACGGAGCCAGAGTCCACAATCAAGCTCTGCAATGGGTCCCAGGCTGACCTTCAGCACATGATACCAAGAATCTGTCTGCTCAGCAGTTTTCTTGGCTGTGTTCCAAATTTTGGACCAATTTTATGCTATCATCTTATATCATCTATTTTTCCCTCCCCTAAAAAAAAAAAAAAAAAAGGCACCATGACCAGAGGGTTGTTACACCAGTAAGGAAAGCAGTAAAAACATTGACTTTATGGAGTCTTCTGCCCTGGGCTGTATGTTTTGTAAAGCATTTTTTCAATCAGTGCCAGGCTGGGATTATGAAGTGTGATAACCAGATGCAGATAATCTGCATGTACAAAGTTGAATAGCTGGACAGTGCAAATGACATTGATTTTTGTCATGATTAATGAAAGTTATTATTCTGACCTTAACGCTTCCTTAACTTTCAAAGTAGTGTGTGGTGTTTTATCTCTGTGACTTCCTGGCCCCATACTTCTGTCCAAGACAACAGAAGTTTTATCAGTGATCTCAAAGGGGACAAGCTCATACCAATGCTGTCAATACCAACTGCATCATAAGGCTATTCTCTTAGAAATATTACCCGAACAGGAAAAACCACAGTACATATAATGGCACTAAATATTTGCCATATGACTTCATGTGGATCTGCATGTCCGTCATAGTTTTCACAGCTAATGTGGCAGCAAGTAGATGCTCAGCCAGGCTCATTTTCAGGTGTCTGTTTCCTCTAGATTGAAGCCAAAGTCCAGATCTGTTGGCAGTGACTCTGTAATGTCAGTAAGGGCTTATGCTTCTGTGGACAAAGGTAAATTGCGTCATTCTTTTTAATGAATGTTCCTTAATTGCCTTTATTCCTTTGAATAGCATGTTTAATAAATAGAATATACATTTTATAAAGAGATTACAGAAAGGGGAGTTGCTGATACCATTATATAATCTTGCAAATGCTAAAGCTGAAATTGCCTTTTGCTTGCTGTTCTACAGCACATCTTCCCTTTGTGTCCTCTATAGCTGACAGAATAGTGTTTGTTTAAAAAAATGTGACAGAAAACACCATGGGAAAAAATGTATTGTGAAATCTCAGCCAACCCACGGGAAGGCTCAAGCCAGGACTGTCAACACATACAATCCCAATTCAATGTCTGCTCTTTGCAGCAGTAGAAGGCAGTGCAGAACTAAGCAGAAATTAATTAGAAAACTTAAAAGAAAGAACAGAGAAAATTTTATTTCTTCCTAGTCCCAACCCAAACATGATTGGCAAATACCTGTCTACTGTATAGGGATATAGTTTCACTTTGTAGTCCTACCTAGTGAAAGCCATAAACTAGCTCACAGTGAAGTTATCATTTTTTTGAAAGCCCAAAAAAACTCCTACTGATTTCAGAGGAGCTAGGCTTTCATTTGATAAGCTTATCTTCTGCTATGTCAGCACTCTAAGAAGCCAATATTAGTTTTCATTTTTTTTTCAAATCCTGCATTTCTTGGTCTGTGTGTTTCATGTAATTCATCATAAACACTGTGAACATTAAGTGTGATGCTATATATTTCTCAGAGCTGTAGGATGTCATTTCACTGCTTGCCCCTCACAGAGACACACTAGATAAAACAGAAAAAAGGCTTCCATGTGCCTCTCTCCAATGTAAAATAAGGCCAGCTCTTAAACTGACTTTTCTGATTGAAGATGGATCTTGAGATTGATGAACTGCTCTGGGCTTGAAGGTACCCATAGGCTCTGCCTAAAAATAGCTCTTTGTTTGGCTTGGTTCCACCAGAGGAAAAAAAATGGTGCCACAGCCCAACAGATTCACTCACATCCGTTTTAGATGCTTTGGACACTCTCCAAATAAAAGTAGTTTTGCTACTGCTAAGGAAAGATTTTCATCTTTGATTATGAATTGGAAACATTGCTATGGAAGTGAAGCATTAAAAAAAACGCAACAAAAACCCATCCAGAAACTTCAAGTGGATTTGATAGCTGCCTATGCCCAAGCTGTCACTTAAACTTTCTTTGAAACATGATGTTAACCACAGGAGTCCAGGCCAGAACTGGTGAGCAGCTGGTTTCTGAAATGCTGTTCTGTTTGGTACCCTGATCTTCCCAGACTGCTATTGCACCCCACAGTATCAGAGTTTCACTGTGTGCCAACAAACTATAGAGTTCACAGGACTCTTTCTTCTACTAAGCTACTAAGGAACCCTGAACTATTTTTGCAGCATTTAAGCATACTTTAAAAATGGTCTGGATGTGGGATGTACAGCCAGTGCCAGGCTTACCTCCCAAAATGAGACTGCCCTTCCCAGGTGGCATGACTTGCACAGGGAACTTTCGATAGTGTCATAGCAATGTACACATTGCTTATCACACAGAGAATTACATTCAGAGCGTTTTGACAGCCTCTGGGGTTGTGAGTGACTAGCACTGGCTTTCCACAGAGATGTTACAGTGTTGGGGCAGGTGTGGGGCTTGGTATGTCACCTCCCCACCTACCTTACGTCAGTATTATAAAATCATCATCACACCTGCTATTGCATTAGTAATGGCTACAGAACTTCCCTCTGCAGCTGCTTCTGCTCAGGGTGGCAAGTTGGTCTGCAGCAGGGCTAGGAGAGACTGGCTTTCTGCAGCTCTGTGTCTGTGAAACTCAGGTGAGCTATGGCTATAGGGCTTTTATGCACTAGAGCTTCCCTCCCTTTCTTACACATTTCTCTCCATCCTCATGTTATATCAGGAGTAAAAGTTACACTACAACCTTTCTCCTCTACTTCATTAAGCTTGTGCAACCTAAAGGTGTTTGGGACCTCTATCTTTTCATCAAATACCTTAAAATTCCCATATTGTTTGGAAATACATGTAAGTGCTGGAGTTTGGAGAAAAAAATGGGAAAAATATTCACTCACAGATATTTTGAATCTTTTGGAAGGTAGGTTAAAAAAATACTACATGAGATGTAGGGCTTTTGCTTTCTACCATGCTGCTCAACAAGATGAGTAAAATGACCATAGCACATTATTTATAGAAACGGTGCTAGGGCAGTGCTCCTGGACATCCTGCTGGCAGGGGCCCTTCTGCTCTGTAGAAAAAACCTTTCATGAGTAGGATGCCAGTCACCATCGCGGCCCTGCAGTAATGTTTCTAGATACTGGGCACATCAGAAGACAGAGGCACAGGTTTAAATGCTGTCCATAGCATGTTGTGACCAAAATCTGGATTTAGTTATAGTCAACTCTTTAGTTCCCTGAATGTATTCAAGTGCTTTTATGAAAGATGGGGGTTTGCACATGGAAGAATGGAGTACTGCTGGGATATGATTTCACAGAACCATAGAGTGGTTCGGGTTGGAAGGAACCTTTAAGATCATCTTGTTCCAACCCTGCTACCATGGGCCAGGACACCTTCCACTAGACCAGGTTGTTCAAAGCTCCATCCAACCTGGCCTTGAACATTTCCAGGGATGGGTAATCCACAGCTTCTCTGGGCAACCTGTGCCAGTGTCTCACCACTCTCACAATAGAAGACCTAATATCCAACCCAAATCTACACTCCTTTCATTTAATATCCTTCTGTTTCTTTAGATTAGCTGAGGCAGAGGCTCCAAGATTTCTGGTATTCCCACCAAGCCGAATATCCTTATATTTCTTGTCCATACCTATTGCTTATGCTGTCCTTTCCACTAGCTTATCAGGTGAGCAGGTAGTCTGCATAGAGTCTGCTGCCTTTGAACAAGCAGAATCCCTTTCACAGTACAGAATAGGAGCTGGTTTGGGGGTTTTAAAATTTATTTATTTCATAAATATGCACTTCTTTTTTTGTCCAGCAGCAATTTATACTGCTGATTATGTGACTTTCTAACAAATCCCTTGCTTAAAGCATATAGAAAGAAATAATAATAGAGCAGAGAACTCTAAGTCCTGTAAGACTTGTGGAAATCTCTGCCAAAGTAGGTCAAATGTGTTCGCACATCAGTTTTAGCCGAACTGCTGGAAGATTCCTGAGAGAGGTAAAAATCTGAAACTGCTTTATTTGTTGCTGGCTTTGCAATCTGCTAAGACTTACTATAAAAAGTGGTTAAAAATATAGTGAAATGATTTTTATAGTAACTGAGACAATAGCAGTCATGTTGAGAAAGGAATCAACATGCTCGTATCATTATGCAAAGCTCTAAATGATTCCTTCAGCAGGCTCCAAACGTTTCTGATTTAATCCCAGATGTTTCTCATATTTATTATAATTTTTAGCCTTAAGAATTTACAAATTACGAGAACTTTTAGAAACTTATGGCAACGATCATCATCTTAGAAAAAAATAGTTTACCTGGGATTTCCTCAAATAGCAAGGAGAACAAACAGAAAATTTCTGAGAAGTTCAGTGAAATATTTACCAATTCAAATCCTGGCCTGTATCAAGAAGCAATAGCACTTTCTGCATCCTAAATATGCATATGACTGGATGCACCAGTTTTGATAAAATGTTATTATACTTACACTAATATACCATGCAAATTCTTTGGTGCCCTTACATCTTTGTCTCAAACCAGAATGTTTTCTACAAAGATTCCCAAATTTTCTTCTTGTTTCCCAGCCTCTGGTAGCTAAATTTAATTCCTGTTTTTTCAACTTTGCTAAACAGCAACAACTGGTAGCCAATTACCATTTTTGAGCTGTGTTTTCAGCCAAAGAGCTGGATTTAAAGCTCTGAAATGTGAAAACACAACCAGGGCGTTTGTATCCCATGCGATTGCCAGCCTTTCCTATAAATAGCTGGGTCAGGGGAGCACCTGTGTTTTTTCCCTCCCAGCTTTTGATGGATAGCTTTGCTGGCATCTCTGCAATAGACACTACACTAAATTCAAAAGAGAGGCTTAGTCAGTTCTAAGTAATGGAAAGTGTCCAAATTCTCTTTGGCTTTGATTCTAACAGGGAAAGACATAATTTTCTTGTCTCTTTCCAGATTAAACTCCATTCCATTTTCTTCTGCCCTCAGTGCGCACTCCTGAAAATCCCACAGACACATTAACATTCAGTCAATGAAATATTTCTAGAAGCTAAACTACTACAATGTTTAGGTTCTTCTGCAGTTGCGAGGCCTTGATTTTAGCTTGCCCTCACAGTGCATAAATTGCCTTTAATTTTGACAGCCCTGAACAATGCCATCTTGACAGCCTGTAATGTCTTGTACTCTAGCTAGCTATACCACCCTATCTTTAAAGTTTTCATTTTGATCTGCTGATTGCTGATAAGAGAGGAAAACTTAATAATCACCATCCAAATCATGAAGAACCTGGGTTTTCATGAGTTCTCATGGAAGTCCACGAGGAAACTTTTCTTTTTCAGCACAGATTGTTTGGAAATTCCTCAGAAAGCGGGTGAAAAAACAACGTGCAAATGTCTTTCCCCTGTGCAGGATAAATAAACCACCCCCAGCTGGTAGAGTATCAACAATTCCACATTCTGGCATTGGGGGGAAGCAGGATGAAGGGAGGGATAGCATATCAAGGGAAGCGTGAGCAGCAGGTTTGGGCTGTGAATGTAAACTATACCTATGGAAAAGATGAGATGTAACCTGCTAACATTGACCTCTTAAACCCTTCCCTTGAAGATGGCATGCTACAGAAAGTACAAGCTATTTTCTTGCCTCTTGCAACCTTTGGTTCAGCTGCTTGCAGACTCAGGAGGATTTGCTACCCAAGTTTATAGCGGATCACGCTTTTCAAAGTTTTCTTTGCAACTTCAAAGGGGAGGATGGTACTTCAGACTGGAAATTAACAGCAACACCACACAAGTTCTAGACTGTGCCAAGTGCTGGCACTGTCTGAGTAGTCCATTCTGACACACTGCAGTGTCCTTAACCCAACCTTGTATGAGCTACTAACGTGCACTAGGTCAGGGCAAGCTCACCAGCCAAGGAAACACCCCATTCCTCAAGTGGCTTTTACCACTTGTGTCAAGCTTCCAATTGCTACGCTGATGGAGACTCCAAGATGGCTTAATGGTAGCTCATGCACATCTCTGCACACCCACAGCCACAGACTGCTTGCTAAGCAATATAGTCAAATATGTTCAAAAAGTGTGTGTCAATTCTCAGTGGCCTTTTTCCACACAAAATTCAGTTCAACTGAAGTAATTTCAGAGGTCTGAGCAAATGCAGAGCTCCAAAAGGGGAGGTTCACAGGTTACAGCTTACTTTACCTAAGCTCCATCGAAACTGCTGAGATTGGTGAGAGAGCACGCTCCACCAGATTGACCAGTTTGTGTTTGGCCATGACATTTCTAGCCTGGTTTCCTTAGGAAAGCTTTGTGATTGCAGCCTTCATGCAAGGACACATATATGCATAAATGTGTGTGTACATTTGCATGAATTCCCCTTCTCATCACTGTCTATTACCCACTAGTAATGTTGAAGCTCTCAGTCACTTCCAGCCAAATCTGACAGCAGAGCAGAGATTTCTAACATGCTTATTTTCTATGGGTCTGTATAAATAGGGAGATAGTTAATGGATAAAAGCTCTGGTAGTATATCAGTAGTCAAAAGGAAAAGATGTAACTCCTATAGCATATGTCTATACCCCTACATTAATTTTCCAGGACCATTTTCTGCTATTAAGGGCAGCAGGCTGTGAACAGTCCATGACACATACTACTGAATGCTCTTGCTCTGCAAAACAGGGTGGCCAGCTACTTGATGGAAATGGTGTTGGCCAAAGCTCATTCCCACACTGTGCTCCACATCCATTTGGGAGCCTGTTACAGACACAGGTCTGCACCACACCAAGCACTGACTGGATAATTTGACAGTACAGAGCATTGAATTTGAGTGGCCAGAACTGCTCCCTGGGATTGTTTGATGTAGTACAGCCACTGGCAGAGAAACTCGAAAGGGAAGGGTTTAAGAATGTCCCATCCACAAGAAAAGCTTGGATCAAGGTCACTACCATATTAGACAAGGGAGAATCTAAATACGAAGTACAAACCTCCAGGAAATAGTCCTCATTAAATCTGTTTCTGACAGAATGACTTGTTTAGCTGATGGCACCTTATTTAGAATTCACTCCCACTAGCAACCCATTTCAGATATGATACAGAAACTCAGCCCTGGATGCCAGATGTATGAGTATTCTTTTTTAGTATTCATTTAGCTGTTCAGATTTTGTTCTCTAGTTTGTTTGTAGTAGCTGCCACCATGATTGTTTTTTTAAGACACTGTAATTATGTGCACCTTTATTGCTTAACATGTGAATCAGATGATTTATCTTATTTGCTATCAGCAGAGGCAACTAAGAATTCAGACCGTGACCTCCATGGCTAAAGCACGAAGATGTTAAAATCTTAGAGTATGAAGTCTGCTAACCAGCAGCTGCAAAGTCTCATCTTCCACGGCACAAACAGACACAGAGGACAAATACTAAGTAGCTAGCTACACACTGGATATCTGAAGAACAGCCTCCTGCAAGAATAAACAGCTGGAAATTGTAGCAATGCTGAGAAGATTTAAGACTTGGAGGAGCAGGAAACTTGAATGCCCATGAGGACTCTGAAAATTGCAAGCTGTAGGCTCCATCTCTTGGGTACAAAAGAATGAAATCTTACATTCCTGCTGCAATATTATTAACATCTGTTTGTATTTCAGTGGCACCTAGTGACCCAAATCCAAGACTAAGCCAATCAACTGAAAAATGAATACACATGCACCACGAATCCGTGATGTGCATACACATGAAGAGAAAGACTCCAGAGAAGGAAATTCTTTTTGTATGCATCTTTCTTTGTCATAAATGCACTTGTTCCATGAACAGCAATAACAGTACTTGCTTGCCTATAGACTTTTGCCATGCTACAGAGCAGACCTCCATCCTTTCTAACTCACCAACATTTTTCTCCTCACCGCAACATTGCCCCTCTTTAAGCTTTTTTTGCCCCCAGAGAGGGCTGTGTGGTGGCCAGACCTTGCCAGCTGAACCGCAGTGCTGTGGCCGCTGCCGCCTCAAATGGCAGTGAAGTCCCCTGTTGTTCCCCAGAGCCTATGTTAGAACCTCATCCTTTCCTAGGCTGTAAAAGTGAAGGATCTTCAGTGCTAGCATAGCTCTGGGATCTCTATTCCAGTCTGAAATCAACGAACAGGTTCAGCGTTATTAAAGAGGGGCGGACAGACAAGCAGACAGACAGTCAGGCAGAACAGTTGTGTAAGCTTTGTTTCCTTAGGAAAGCAGGCTAAAAAAAGAAACAAAAAGCAGTGTTCACTCATCATTGTCTACAAAAACACTGAAATCAGCTATTTAACACTTTGCAATGAGTGTAATGGCTCAGCAGAGTTATTTATTCTGCTTGAAAAACCTGTTTCTAGGCCTCAGAGGATTAGTTGAGAAGCAGCATAACCTCTGTGTGACCCTACCTGAGAAGAAGCTGGTCTAACTGGAAGCCTGAAAGCAGTATTTTGAAAGTGGTGGCAGCTATGTGTAGCTGCTCTAGGATTGAAACTAAGGGGAGGTTTTGCAGAGAATGAAAATACTCTAAGCATCAGAAAGGAAATAGAGTCACAAAAAGTAAGTGAAAAGTGGGATAGAAGACAAACGAAGAAAAAACCTAGAATCAGCACCTTAACGAATGCATTTAAGTGTGCTAAGGAACGTGGTATATAATTTAAATGACAGATTAAAAGTATGTTTGGATAGTTGTTAGAAGCTGTACAGTGAAGAAATTTGTACAATACAGACTTGGTGTTCCTAAACACTTTTTAAATCAACACGAAGCATTACTGCCTCCAAACGCTGTGGGTGCCAGAGCAGAGAAAAGACGACAACATCAGTAACATGAAGCCAGGGCTGAACCCACACATCTGCTTTCATCTACCTGCCAGTGTTAGGTTTGGGAGGTCATGTTCACATGAACTGTAAATGTCCAGTTTGGGAAGAAGGAAGACAAGAAACATGGGAAGGAGCTCTCAGCTGCACAGGCCAGGCCAAACCAAGCCCAAAGCACCCGTGGCTAATAGCATGTGACAGCAGGAGGAGGTGGAAGTGTCAATTAGCAGACAATGAGAGCATCACCAAGCTTCAGTTAGGAAACATTTATTGAGATTATACATATAAAATAATACAGTGTACATTTTCACATATAAAACCACAGATAAAAATATTCACATATGTATTCGCATGTTTATATACATGCATAGATTTATCCATATAAAGAATGTGATTTTATTCCCCAGCATAACGCTAAAGAATAAAATCTTTCCTGCTCTGGATAATCACTTGTCACTTTAATCCTGGTATCAGGTAAGAGCCTTCAATTATTGATTGTTGTCCTTTGCCAGATAAGCGTATTGTATATATTAATAGTAGGAATAATCTTACAGATTATATGAACCCTCTCTTGGTAAGCATAGGATTACTCTGTACAGGCAATTCTTTAGTAATTTATCTTGGCTAAATTTGAGTGTCACTGTAATTGATTTTCTACCCTTTTCTCATGGACTATCTTTTGCTGTTAGTGTCCAGGGTTTCCAAACTGTTTGTTCTGATGTTCAGTCTAAATATTCTCTTTCTGATGCCATGGGCTCACATACCTCCCACCTTCCCAAGGTCCCTATTGATAGACACATGCTAGACATCTAATTACCCTGGATTCTCCTAGCAGTCACTGGAGACAGCTCCAGAGGATGCAGAGCTTGTAGGTGAATGTTCCTGCTCTGTACGAGCAATGTTACAGCAGCACTTGTAATTCAGGTACCTCACTGGGGGTGAGCTGAATTTGGATTTTGAAACACCACCCCTCCCCTTTAAATAGTCACAGATGATTATCTTGTGATTTAATGCCTCAACCTGAGGACACTCACAAACAAACACACATTATGACTGAAACTCCTGCTTTTTCCAACATCACATTTTTGCTGCATTTTTCTGGGCTATTTCCTGTTCTCCAATATACTTCTAGTACCACAACGTTCTAAAATTATTGCAATTCACAGGGCATACCAGCAATACCATCTTCACAAAAGTCACCAAACATTAAAAATGTTACTTTGCATCCATTTTATATTCCAAAATCAGATCTAATTTTGTGTTTACTAAGCATGTGCACTAAGCAAACATACTTCTGGAAATACTAAGCCTGCATGATATTTCCTGGACCTGTGTGATTAACACACCACCTCTCATCTTCACGTTTATAAATTTCATTTGTATCCCATTAACTTCCTCCTTTATGCACCAAGAAAAAAGTATCATCTCCTGCAGCCCACGCCAAGAGGGAGTTGTTAGAAGTCCTCTCACCAAGGATTCCCCTTTGACCATCCCTGCTAGGCTACTGAGGAGGCACCTGTCAGTTTGAGAGCAAGTGTTCTGCATGTTACTGAGCTTGATTTAGCATGTGTGCTGGCCAGGATTAATCTTTGGCTTTCCACAGATGGTTTAAAAGAGACAATTGGGAGACACTGGGCAGGGAGTGTTTGCTGCAAGAAGCAATGCCCTCACAATGCCACCGTATTTTGTCTCACAGGACAGACACACTGACATACTGCCCTTTATTTAAGTAGGATGGGCTCCATCCTCACAGTCTGAGGTGTGTTTTGATACTATTTCTGCCTTTCCTCATGTGTTATCTAAGAATTCATTCAGCAGTGAGATGTGCCAAGTAACCCCAATGGGTTTTAAACTCTCATCAGTGCTTCCATGCTGAAACTACTAATAAAGGTATTAAGACTGAGCAGGAATAAAGCACTTTTCAAACAATAGCAGCATGCATTTTCGTTTGATGACCTATTTTAAATAAGGAATTTTCTAATTTCTTATGAACAGCAGTTAAAATGCCTTAATAACAGGCAAAACTGGAAATGTGGGGGGATCTTAAAGCCATGAAATATTGCAGGGCTGGCTTTTAAGTTAAGACACAAAGCTCCATCAGACATAATGTCAGCATCTTTCAAAAAAACACTGGCAGCATAAGGAGTAACCTTCTTCTTGATAAGGACTCAACAGTGTTACCAACTAAAGGTAAACAAAATCCTATGTTTCCATAAGGCCACACCTTAGCACACACCTCATCTTTTTGTCTTCTGAGCCTACAAATATTTACACATTTGATGTTAAGTTTTTAGAGGTTTGGTGACCAAAAGTTAATAGTCAAAGGGACCTTTCACATGACTGAAGTTAAGCCTCTGACTATGTGTTTGAACTGTCAGGACTTAGCATATCTTTTGTTCTACTGAAAGTGATAAAGGCAAATTTTTTTCTCGTGCTTGAGTTGGAAATCCTAAACCTGTTTCCCACTGAATTTTGTCACAAGGGAATTTTTAATATGGCTTTCAAGGCTTGTCAGTGTATGTGTGTAGAAGCAAAAGTGACACATGCAGTATTTAAAATGCAGATAATCAGAGACAAGACGCCTGAAAAATCATAACGTAGGGAAACAAACCAAAGACCTCACAAATGTAGAAGAACTAAATTTACTGTTATTGTGAATGAGTTTGTAAGTCCTTTAGCAGAGAAATAGTGTTGTATATATAACTTTTATTATTGGAGTTATCAGGAAACATACCAAGTAACTATTGATAAAAATTGTGTTTACTTCTGCTGTGCTCATGACCAGTCAGTGCTTGCTTTCAGTAAGCAGTTCAGTTACACTACAACTAATGCATATGAAAAACAAAGCTGAAGTTTGCTCAAGTACTGTCCCATAGAAAATTTTGGATTTCTGCAAACAAATACTTGCTTCCACAGAATATGTTTTAAATGGCCAGAAAAACTGTTGACACAGCCAAAAGGGAAATGAAAATTAGATACACAAGCTTCAGACAATTAAATAAGTTCAAGAAGAATTTCTCTGTACCCTCCACAATCAGGGCATCCTATCTGCCTCCAGTTAATGTGTGATAATATGAAAAAAATTGTGTGGCTGTACTAAATACTAACTAACTATACCTTCTACTTTTTTCTTTTCCAAAGAACCCAGCATCGAAGAAACCTACCTCTTCAGGGGAAAAAAAAATTAATTCTAGGCTGAGATTTTAAAGATTTGTGCCTTATCACAACAGACATGTTCACTCCTGACCATTCAAGAAAACCACACATAAATCACAAAACTTTTAGACATCACAGAATTCCCAGTGTAGTGAGGGAACACAAAGTACGTTCCCAAACAAAGCATTTTCCTAAGTGCTTTCCTCTATCGGGGTTAGGATCAGTCAAAAGAAAACAATTCCACACAATCTTTGCAACTGAGAACTACAAACTAAGAGCTCACATTTTCATCATTTTTAAGCAGTCCTATGCAAATGTTTATGATTAATTCATAAAAACTAAAACTAATCTTAAAAAATGATTGACTTGCCAGTTTGCTTATTGATTTACCAGAC